>VWYK01128060.1:37370-55390 GCA_013399775.1 Semnornis frantzii | reverse complement strand
CAAGCTGTACCAGGGGAGGTCTGGGCTGGATGTTAGGAGGAAGTTGTTGCCAGAGAGAGTGATTGGCATTGGAATGGGCTGCCCAGGGAGGTGGAGGAGTCACCATCCCTGGAGGTGTTGAACACGAGCCTGAATGGGGCACTTAGTGCCATGGTCTGGTTGACTGGGTAGGGCTGGGTGCTAGGTTGGGTTGGATGAGCTTGGAGGTCTCTTCCAACCTGCTTGATTCTATGATTCTATGCGTGTGACCAGTGAGGAGGAGGACAATGTGGGAACAGCCGCTACGGCTGCCTGGGGCCAAGCACCAGGTTGAGCCTCTCCTCTCCCCTTGTAACTGCTTTACAGCCAAATTGTAGAGAAAAATACAGGACAAATCTCTGCTGTGGGATTTCAGGAATGTGAGGAGAGGGAAGAATGCGCTTTAATTCAGAACACATGCAGCACATGCACAAACACTGCACATGAACCCACCTCCTGCCCTTGCAAAGTTAAAGCCTGCACCCTAGACCACGATTTTCCTTCACAGCCTGCACTGTCAGCTGGCACCGGCACCGCTGCCGGCAGCCTGCCCTCAGGAAGGAGCAGAGATCTGACAAATTCATCATCTCTGCAGCATGGCTTCTTTATCTGCCACCCCTTTCCAAGGTGTCTCTTACAGGAACTACCCTGCTCGGAAATGGAAATTTCCTCTGTGCCCCACTGAGCCCAGACAGAAAAACAGGATGGAGGGTGTAAAATATCATGCTTGGCTTTATCCAAAGAGCATTTAATTATTCTTATTAATAGTGCTTTCACTACCTCCAGCAGGAGACTGCAGAGATCACTTGCCCACCTCAATTAAATGCAATCAGCAGTAAGAAAGAGTCTAATCTTTGCTTAGTTGAAGGTAACAGCCCAGCCTTTCACAAAGCTCGTTGTGGCTGCTCCATTCTTGTCTGCTTCAGGGTCGCCCCTAAAGCAGCAGCTCCAGCCTCAATCCCAGCATACTGGAACAGACAATCTTCCCAGCTTTATCAGCTACCACTTTGAAGTTATATTTAATAGCAAGAACTAGCCAGGAGTGGAGAAAAGTGCTCTAGGCAAGTAACAACCAACCTGAGGATGTCTGGACACAGCAGAGGGAAAGCACAATCAGCCTCTGGTGTTTAAAGTTGACAGGCACAGATCCAAGTACAGCATCTTTCAGAATTCCTCTGCAAGTAAACAAGGACAAAGTCTTGCCCAATTTGTGGCTAAACAACTTGTTTCAGAAATTGGAGAACAGAAGATAAGGCACTTTTCACCCTGCTCAGAAGTAACACTCATCTTGGCAAGACACCCTTGGAGATTTCATTGATAAGTGTGCAGTTGGCACCTGCAGGCTCCTTCTCAGTGAAGTTTTGGGCAGTGGCAGAAGTGGTTTTAACATCACACGACCCATGCTTTGTTTGTACCATGATTTAGATTGCACTAACTTTTGATACTTAACTCCTAGCCTGCATCTGCACACAATTCTCACAATGCTGAAAGTGTTGAGAACCTTCGCAGAGCTCAAGGATATACAAACATGTGCTACTATTTGTTCTTCTAGCTTTAAAAGCAAAACCAAATGAGAAAGCAGTACAAAGAGAAAAGAGGGAATAATAAAAATCATGTCCTAAACTGGAAGACATCCACCACCAGAACTTTTTTTTTTTTTTTTGCTATTCAGCTTGAGTGTTCCAGCATAAAGTTTCATTGTCTCACTTGGAAACACTCATCTGAGCAGCAGCTCCACTGCCTGCCTCCCCTCCAGCCTTTCCCCATTTGGCACGCTGCTGTCTGTGCAGGCTTAGGTGGATCACACTGAAAGCCCACCGTAAAATCCAGAGATGAGACATTAAAGCATCTGGTCAGCCTAGTCATGAGGCTTGGCACGCACACTGCATTCAGCAGGGGAATCTGTTATCAGCCCTGGATCTCTTATCTCGTGCAGCACTCATGGGCTGGACGCTGCTGTCATCACCAACCTGGATTCACACTCAAGACAACTGTCTTCTAGTTGTGTGGACACTATCAAGGCAGCACTGTACAACAACTCCTCGTTGCCACCTTGCAATACACAACACTACAGTGTTTGCTCTCAGCATCACTGTTCTAAGCTTGCATCTCCAGCAAGCACCACTGATGGGACACCTGCACATCCAGCCAACTGCAGCACAGTCACCAGTCAGCTCTCTGACCAAGGGAGACCACAGACACTTCCATGTGGAAACACCATGAGGCAAAGCCTCCTTTGGGTCTTGCAGCATGCAGGCACCCTGCAGGTCAATGTTTCCTATGCAGTGGTGGCTGAATGATCAGGAGAGGGCATTTGTTACAGTCCCTGTCACACCACAGAATGCCCAGACTCCTAGATAGAAGTCATCCACTGATCTTACCCAAAACCACACCCACCTGCTTTGTCACCAGCTTCCTTCCACATCCCCACTTGCCAACGGGAGATGTCCTGCTACCTCTGGCTGCTATCCTGCAGGGCAGGCAGTTCCTAGTAGCCCTGCCTCTCAAAATCCCCTCCACACTTTGGCTTTTCTCCAAATGCAATACTCTGCCCAGAGGACTGGACCCCCTTGGCTTCACTCTGAACAATCCCTCAGTGTCCTGCATGCCTCCATTCTCCGTGGCACACCAGCCCGTTCCCAGTTGATGATCTCTGCCATTCTGAAAACAATTCAGGGCTGTTTTTGGAAGTGCAAGCACTTCCTCACTGAAGTAAACTGAGATAAAATGGGATTTGCCAAAACCAACACATCTGGAAGGCAGAGACAATGGCTTGCATACCAGCAGCTCGGTGTTAGAGAGGGCCACCTCCAATTTTGAGTCCAGAAATCAATGAAACATTTGTTTTCTGACAGCTTTCTCCTGAGTTCAGCAGCAGTCTCTGACCCTGAGTGTGCATGTGTCTAACAGGCACAGTGGCTGGCCACAACCAGAAGGGTGGAAGTGAAGACCTCCTTAGGTAGAGACTACTTTCACAAGCTGAGTACTGAATTCTGACAGATTTCAGATAACTAAAATCCGGTGGTTATGAAGGGAAAATACTGAAGCCACTGCAAAGAGAAGCTAGCCTGGCAAGACTGCTGTGATCAGAAGGCAGATAGGTGCTTTTGTTCTTAGCTGTAAAGAAAATCCTGCATCCCCACCTCAGAACAGAAACAACTGAAGAAGATATCATAGAATCATAGAATGGTAAGGTTGGAAGGGACCTCAAAGATCATCCAGTTCCACCCCCCTGCCATAGGCAGGGACACCTCCCACTAGTACAGGTCACTCAAGGCCTCATCCAACCTGGCCTTGAACACCTCCAGGGAGAGAGCAGCCACACCCTCCCTGGGCAACCTGTGCCAGTGTCTCAGCACCCTCACTGCAAACAACATCCTCCTGACATCCAGTCTGAATCTCCCCTCTGCCAGTTTAAACCCTTTGCCCCTTGTCTTGTCATTACAAGACACACTGGTACAATCTCCAAGAGCATCAAAACAGAAGGTAAGGGGAAGCACATGATGGCACAGGCACAGGGTAAGAGTGACCAGAGTAAGGTATTTTCATGGGCAGAGTGAAGCTGGTCCACATCCCTTAGAGAAGGGCCTCATGCTCAGGAGAATCCCAGCACGCACCTACTGCAGACACAGGCTCCTGCCTCTTGGCTCACAGCTCCCTGCGCTCACTCAGCACTGCCTGCCAAGAGGGACAAAGTTGATGATGGGGGAAAGGGGAAAAATCAAATTTGCAGAAGTACTAAACATATAAATCTCTTTGGCCAAGGTGAACGTGGGAAAAATTCTTCAAGAGGGGCATCACGTTTGGCGAGTTGTGCCAGATCGTTACTCTTGCAAAGCAGAGGGGGGAAACAGCAACACCATGTTTCCTTAGAATAACTCTCCTCCTCCATCACAGATCTCTGAAGCACCAAGTAATTTAGTAGTTGCTATGGAAACTGCTGGGTTTATTGAACAGCCTTGAAAGGGTCGAGAGGTGCCATCAAACTGGCCAATTGTAAATTATTTCCCTGCTAAACATCGGCTTTGTTTTAGTTGCTCTACTACCGCTTCTCTGTTTTGTGGTTAGAACAATGCTTGGACTGACTCCAGAACAGGTGTCATTCTTCAGTGGGGCTTCAACAGGTTAAGTTCAAAAATAGCAATTTTTATGCCCCAATACCTTAAAATCCTTCATGCAGAGGAGCCATACTGAGGGCAGAACATTTAAGAGACTGCGGACTGCTCCTTCTCCCACACATCTGCACTGACCTGAGACAGCAGGAGCTAGAATGAGAAATTAGCTCTCCACCTGATCCCCAGAGGTTCCACACTGCTGCTTCCTACAGCCATGAAATGAGTAACTCCCGGACTGACCCATTTATGCCTTCGAAGAAGGGATGAAGCAGAGCAGCA
This sequence comes from Semnornis frantzii, assembly GCA_013399775.1. Taxonomy (NCBI): domain Eukaryota; kingdom Metazoa; phylum Chordata; class Aves; order Piciformes; family Ramphastidae; genus Semnornis; species Semnornis frantzii. The sequence continues at coordinate 50,978 of VWYK01128060.1, read as the reverse complement.
GAAGAGTGTCCATTCCAGTACCCAGTTTCATTACCCTAAGACTGCAGTCTGCCCTGCTAGCACAGGTCTCTGCTCTGGGAACAGAAAATACCACATGGCCTGCACTGGGCTACCAGAAAATAACATCAGCTCCTTCCATTACTCACCACACAGAAATTAACACCTGAAGTTAAATCAGCAGCCAGCAGCATCCACTCTTACAGGGCAGGAGAACAGCACAAGCACTGCCAGCATTTCCAACTCTGCTACTGAACCCACTAGATTTGCTACAGTCCCACAGAAGTGCCTTGCTTCCCAAATTCCTTATTGTCTCAATTTCTTGAATGTATGTCTTTCATGAGCCCAAAAGCATCAGCAAAGAGGAAAAAGGCACAGTGAAAAGCAGCACATTGCTGTTTCACTGTGGCATCCTTGCAGGGTAAACGCAGTCATGGTGAAAACTAAAATGTGACTCTAGGGAAGGAGAAAGTCAGGAGTAATTACAGTTTGCTAAGGAAATCTCCAGGCGACAGGGATGGCTGTGGCCTCTTCACTTTATGTGAACTATAAAAATTTGAATAACCTTGGGCAAGAGGTTTAAAAGGCTGTAAGCAACAGGAAAACTTCCTCCACAAGGTACCACGAAAAAAAGCCACAAGAATAAAGAGCGGAAAGCACGGTCTACTGCTTGCCACCAGCCTGCAACTCCATCAGGGTGCCAGGAGGTGAACAAGCAGGCTTAGTGAATAATTGAAGACACAATAATGAAACCTCAGAAAGTCAGAGACATAATACAGTTTTGTAGGTTTCATCACGAAGCCTCTGAATTCCCAAATAAGACACACTGAATAATTTATCCCTGTGTCAATACTGGGTCAGCAGCTGTTCACTCACAGCTAGCGATGGCCCAACACGCTTCAAGACACTTGAATGGGTCTGAACAGATTAATGAGCAGGGTCCAGAGGGAAGAGGTGAGGACAACTCAGCCTACTCACCCTTCCAATCACTAAGCTCAGATAAAATGCACAGGCCCAGCAGCGATGAAGAATGCATGAGGACCCACAAGTTCTGAACCCATCTTGGGGCCACCCAACACCACCTCGTCCTTGTGATGCTCCTCTGGGGTGAGACAGCAAGAAACCAGTCTACACTGGGCTGGCTCCAGGCTGACCATTTACCACCCCACCACCCCAACTCATGCTCAGCATCCAGATGGAACCCAGAGGCTCATCCTAGTTTACAGCACTCCACCAGCTGCATCAGCCACAGTACAGGGCAAAGAAAGGCAAGCCAAAGGAGGCAGCCTCATCTTTCTGCTCTGGAGCACTGCCTCTCACACAGCTGAGACACTCGTGCCAGGAACCCGACTTAATGGCCTTGTTAAATAGGAAGGTAAGTGTGTTTGGGGGAAAATAAACACAGCTGACGAAATGACTGACAAAACCTGCTGCTTCTGGTCTGGAATGCTCCCTATGGACTTCTGGTTGAACAAAGCTGTGTCTGCTGCCCTGTACCAGAGCCCATCCTCACCTGCACAGACACAAGCAGTCTCCACAGCATCGATCCATGCTGCCATGTAGCAACCCTGCCACAGACACACACAGGCCAAGTGCTGCCCAGCAGAAACCCAGCACACAGCCCGTGGCTGATGGACAAAGCCTGTGAGAACAAACTCATGGCTCCAGTTTTAGCAGAATTCCACAGCAGTGTCCCAGCTCTGCTGCACAGCCTGACGTGCAGCGTCTGCGGCTCTGGCAAAGAGCCTGCGTCATTAATTACCCTTGTTCTTCCTTGTTCTTCCCAGCATCCAGAACAAACAGCAGCAGCAAAGCTGTTACTGGCTGGGCTGCCAACAAGTGCCCATTCACAGCTCTGCCAGGAAACACCGCTCAGGCAGCAGAGCAAGCAGCGTCCAGCACAGCAAAACGCAGGACCTACCTGTCTGTGGCACAGCAGGGAACATAGCGAGTCAAGAAGAAAGTGTGAATGAGGACAAAGACCCCACTGAAGCATTAATTCCAGCAGGACCAGCACTGCACAGCCTTTGTCTAGCCATCATCTGGAACATGCCAGTACTTAGGAGCACTCAGATGGTACCAGCTGATTTCACTGGGTTAGTCTGAATTTTGTCACGTTTTTAGCATTCACTGACGGGCAGGCACATGTGCAGCAATCCACAGCTGGCCTGTTTAACCGGTAACTGTATGGCAGCAGATACAAATCCCTGCATTTCCAAGGGAAATCCTACAATTACCACACCCAACTACCCATGATTGGATCAAAGAGCACAGCTCAATCTGCCCTGGAAATCTGCTTAAGATAACCTGAACACACAGGTGCTCGCCACACACAACAAAGCTTGCAGGATTTAATTCAATTCTCAACCACCAAGGACTTATCCGCATTTAACAGTCCTGAAGCAGCCCTCATCAATACTCGCTGACCTGGTGGCATGAGTAATTACCTCCTAGTTCATCCTTCAAATGACAGAAGAATTCTCCTCAGCTGAGCTATTCCCCTGAGCATCTCCCTGCAAGGAAAGAGCAGAGCTGTGTGCTTGGAGCTTTCCCTGCAGAAAAGGCAAACGCTCACTAAGGAATTCTCTGCTCCATCTATGCTTTGTAAATTATCAGATTATTTGAGGGGAAACAAAATAAAATGCAATACAACCACACTGTGCACACGTTCTTTTGGCTTTGATGATAATAAATGGTTTCTGTCATTTCATTTAAATGGAAAAAAGAAAAAAATCTAAGACTTTTGTGAGGTATCAGTTATGTCCATCCATTGCTAAGAGACAACGAATTCTGCAGCAAGACCTCTCGGTTTGCTCTGCTAACTGACCACCACTGAGGATTCTGCACCTTCTTTTGCCAGCAGCTCCTTTTCTTTCTCAAAATAGTGACACTTTGAAAACAGACCTCACAGACAGCCCAGCTCTGCGAGCTGCTCTTAAGCACAGAGCGACCAAATGAGGCCACGCCACAAAGGCTTCTGATTCATGCCTGGGACTGATTCTTGGCACTTCCCTGCAATAAGGTAAGATACAGACCAAGTCTCCTTGACATGAGGAGAAACTTCTTCACTGTGAGGGTGACAGAGCACTGGAACAGGCTGCACAGAGAGGTTGTGGAGTCTCCTTCCTTAAAGACTTTGAAGACCTGTCTGGATGTGTTCCTGTGTGACCTGCCATAGGTGATCCTGCTTTGGCAGGGGGGTTGGACTCATTATCTCCAGAGGTCCCTTCCAACCCCTACTATTCTGTGACACTGTAACTCCTGTACTTATCACCACATTAAGCTCTGGCTATTCATGACCATTAAGACAGTTACAGTAATGCTGAAGAAAGCACCAAGTGCCCAAACAGCAACAGCTGGGGAGCAAACAGATGTTGTGCTCATGAAGGGAAGCCAAACTCCTCGCTGTACCCAGGCAGTGCCCACATGCACTCTGAACAGTCCTGACCCACAACCCAGAACAGCTGATCCTCCATTCAAAGGGTCCTGGATGCCATCACTAATGAAGTGGGACCATGCCCTAGTGTCTTCAGTAACTCAGTACTGAGGAGATTCAAACAATGACTGGGTGCTAAAAAGGGAGCTGAAACGTTTTTTTAAAAGAAATGTAAAGTGACAATTCAGAGCCTGGAAAGATTTGGTCATTTAAATGACAACATGTCAGACAAAGGCAAAAGACAAGGAATGAAGAAATCAAATTCACCCAAGTGTGCACTCATTCATATGGAGCAGGCAGATCCAGCTGCAGATCAATCAGCTAACATCACATTAATGTCAGGGAGCCCAGCTTTGTGTTGGTGCACCAGCACAGCTATAGAAACCAATGTAAGGAAAGGTGGCACTGCCAAGTCAGGGTCATCACATCCCTGTCCTGCCCTGCAGCAGGTTTTTTCTGCAGGAGCAGTTAAGCAGTCTTTCATTTAACCCCCACAGAATGAAGTGGAAAAACAAGAACATCATTCATTAGGGCTTTGTTAGGTAATTCAGTACTAATGCCAAGCTTTTCACCCCTTGTACGGCAATCTTTGGAGGGATCTACTGCCTCCCACCACACTCCTTTGAGTGTACTTTTAATCAGGGTGCTGTGTGTCAACAGCTGCAGACAATCCTGGCTCTGATGGCCACGAGTGGCAGTGCCACTCTGGGGTGTCTTAGAAGGGCTGTGGTTAGTAGGTCGAGAGAGGTTCTCCTGCCCCTCTACTCTGCCCTGGTGAGGCTGCATCTGGAGTGCTGTGTCCAGTTCTGGGCTCACCAGTTCAAGAGGGACATAGAACTGCTTGGGAGAGTTCATCACAAAGCCACAAAGATGATGAAGGGAATGGAACATCTCTCTTATGAGGAGAGCCTGAGGGAGCTGGGGCTGTGCTGCTTGGAGAAGAGAAGACTGAGAGGTGACCTCAGCAATGGTTATCAATATGTAAAGGTGAGTGCCAGGAGGCTGCAGCCAGGCTCTGCTGGGTGATGCCTGATGACAGGGCAAGGGGCAATGGGTGGAAGCTGAGGCATAGAAAGTTTCATTTAAACATGAGGAGGAATTTTTTCCCTGTGAGGGTGACAGAACACTGAACAGGCTGCCCAGGGGGATCATGGAGTCCCCCTCTCTGGAGATATTCAAAACCCACCTGGATGGGTTCCTGTGTGATCTGCTGTAGGTGATCCTGCTCTGGCAGGGTGGGGGGGGGTGGACTAGATGAGCTTTCTAGGTCCCTTCCAGCCCTGGCATTGTATGATTCTATACCACCATAGCAGGTCTGCCCAAAGGTCCCTCCAGACCTGTGCGCTTCTGGCAGCAGCCAGCAGAGAATTCCACAGGAGGAAGAGGGCAAGCATTAAGTAACTCTGCTCAAAGCACTTCCACACCTATTTGTGGCTCAATACAACTCAGAAATTAGAACATTCACTCTGTTACTTCTTTCTTATATTTTTAAGTTTCGTTGCTGCATGTTTGTTATGTGGCACAGCTGTCCACAGCTGTATGCTACAACAGCAGCTGAAGATTGAGGGTGTGTCAGCAATGCCCAGGACCTAAAGGTAGGTGAGAACTGCTTTAATCAGAAGCACAGCAAGACCCTACCTCAGCAGCTGAAGACACCTCTCTGTCACATTAGGTAACCAGATCTCACAACCAACCAGGTCCTCAGACAACCAAGGCAGTGTCAAGCACAGGGAATCCTGTGTGATTTGCTTACTAGTCAGTGGTGCTGGGTCACAAAAGCTTGGCTCAATGTGATCTTGGCCAAGTCACTCCTCTCTGAGTCGCAGCTCAGCAGATCTGCAGAGAGGAACATCTTCCTAGCAAATAATGCAAGACTCATGTGTAAGGAAATGCTTTAAGTGCCACCCCAAAGCTTGTGGCATTAGGCAGGAGGGTTCTGCAGAGGTACATTCTTCATTTAACCAAGCAATAAATACATGAAAGCCAAAAACTCTCCTCTTAATTGAAAAATGAAACAATTAGGAAGTGCCTCTTTCTGGGAACATGCTGCTTCCACTGCAGCATGACCGAGGTTATTTTGAACTTATTACTTTGACTGGATTCAGCTGTAAGTAATTAAATTTAGTCATAGAAGTCTGATCTATAAACGGAACCTACAAAAGCAATTACCATAGCTTCCATTAGATCAGTAAGCAATGGCAGCTCTGTTTGATGTAAACCAAAAGGAACATTATTTATCCTGCACGAGAAATCACAGTAACTCAGTCCCCTTTCCAGAGAGCTGCTTTGAAAATTACACTTTTTGGTGAAGAAAGTCACAGGTTACAAATTTCAACCCTGCTTTGCTCCTTCCAGTTGAACAGCCTGAGAGACAAAAAAAAAAGACAATCGGATCACACGATCCAAAGGGACTATTTGGGCTCCTCTTCTGTACCCAAAGGGAAGCCAGATCCAAGAGCTGGGGTGAGTAAGCATCAATATTTATTTTTTAAAATCTATTTTTATATATGCTTTTGCTTCTGTTGGAATCTAGACTGTACAGAAGCTGATGGACCTGGCAACCTGGTGGTACCTCTCAGCCCAGCCCCTGAGCACACACATAAGTGCTACATGATTCAAATAATTTCTCTGAGTAGGAGATCCTGGGGAATTTATTTTTTTCCTCATTTGGGTTAAAAACAATACATTCAAACACAGCTATTTATTTTCCCTTTGTCTCCTCCAAAACTTGGCACTAGAATCTGAAAACAAGCAAAGATGTCATAAATAAATTTGGCCAACCTGCAAATCTCAGCACTCACTTAACCATCCAAGACCCTTACAGGCATTTTTTTTCACCTCTGTGATGTAGGAGGGAGAGAAGGGAAGGATGTTTGGTTTGGGGTGGGTTTGGCATTTTTAATTTTTTTTAATAAACACTTCTTTTGAGCTTCCCTGACAAAACAAATCAAAGCAATATTAAAAAAAAAAATTAATTTTGAAAAAGAAAAACAATGTCAACAATGAAGGTGGAGAGGCAGCCAGAATTCAGGCCCTTCATATACACACTCTTTCCCCACTAATAGCAACACATCCCCTTCCCCTAGCCAACTCTTTCCCCTGTACAGCTGAGTTCTGGAGTGATGAAGTGGCTTTGGTGGGTGCTCTGTGTCCAGCTAAGGTCAACCCCCAGACCACTATAAATAAACTCTGGTATTTCCTATCAGGCAAAGGTCTGCCTGACCCAGCAGCCTTTGTGTTTCACACAGTCCTGTTTGTTTTAAATTCCTTTCTTATCAACCCCACTGGTCTTTTACTGCTCAGATTTGAGGCTCATCACACTCTGTATCCTATCCAGAATGGACTGCACCATCAGAGCTGGACAGTAACGAAACAGGAGGTGCACTTAGCATAATAAATACAAAGTTTTACTCATTCCTCCCTCCCTCAGAAAGGAAATTCCAGGCTTCAGTATGCATTACACACACCACACACAAAACCAGAGGAGAGAAGCAAGAGCCATTTCCCACTCTGGGAAGGTGTCAGGGCCCTGCCTTTGCACACCCACATCCAGAGCCGTGTGCTCACAGGGCTGCTTACTGTGCATGCTGCAGGTCCTGAGCACTGCCTCTTTCCAAGCTGCAAGCTGGAAGAAACCCAACCAACCACAACTGCACCAGCCTGAGAGACGATCCCCATTTCTGCTGATCCCCAGCAGAGCCTGCAGGCAGGATGAGCCTGTGCCCATGGGACCTGCCACCCATCAGTGCCACCAGGGAGCACAGGAACTGTGCTTCAGACCCAGCACAGCACAGAGCCTCCATTCCTCTTCCCCTCCATTTTCTATCTTTCTGCACAGGCAAAGACACTGATTCATGCAGGAGCAAGAGCTTACACGAGCTCCCTCCTGTCAAGAAGATGAAGAGCCTGTGTGCCTCTGGAAGTGAGATCTGCCACATGCTCATCAACTCTGAATCCCCAGCTGGAATTGCAGTCCAGGGACCCACGTAGGCAGAAGGTCACTGCAGTAAACCCTGTGCTCAGGTATCAGCACTGCAATGCTTAGCCTCATGGCACTGGTAAGGAGTAACAACCTGCTCCTCTTGATCACAACTCCTTTTACCTCACAGGAGAAAGAAACAATACTTTGTTAGCAAGTACAACATAAATTAATGGAGTAATAAAGATCAGAACCACTGCATGTTGTAAAATCTTTGCTTGGTTTTAGAGTTCTCTGACGATTAATGTGCAATGAGGTCTGCAGCAGCATGGCAGCATTAGAAATGATTCACTGCCACAAGACACTTCTCAACCAACGTGCTCAGGAATGCACAGTTCTGCAGGCTCTTCCTCATCAATCTTCGTGCATAAAAACACAGGCAAAGCACAGGGGCTGTGAGGAATGAACACAGATCCCTGCAGACTGGAAATAAGAGAGAGCTGCTATAAATATCTTACAGGACATTCACTATCACAAGTTCTCATTCTCTATGCAACACAAAAAATGGTAATTATCATTTGGTAAGAAATGTGCTAAAGTCATTTCTCGAGGGGACTGAGCACACAGATCCTGCACATGTTTATGCTACCGGGGAAAAACTGCAAACACACAGCCAGTCTCTGAAAAGTGACAGCTTTCCCACAAGAGTCTGCAATCAAAAGTAAATCAAACACACACCAGATCAGGAAATCCTCTAACAATCTCTTTAGCATAAATGCTTTGAACCTGGAGCCCTCTTAAGCCTAACTAGGACAAAAGTATTTTGAGAGCAATCTTGGTATTTGCGTTTGGACACAGAGTTAGAAGTCTAGGGGGAAACAAACAAACAAAGGAAACAGCACCACAAAGCAAACAAACACAAAACCACACAAAAGCTGGTACCAGAAAACCTGCAAAAATTACTGCCTGGAAAAAACCTATTAATGTTTACAAAGATGTGAAAAGAGAGAGTCACAAGGACAGAGCTCAGTGATGTCCAGTGATAGGAGAAGGGACAATGGGTGCAAGCTGAAGCAGAGGAGGTTCCAAGTGAACGTGAGGAGAAACTTTTTCACTGTTGGGATGACAGAGCTCCTGAAACAGGCTGGCCAGAGAGGTTCTGGAGTCTTCTCCACTGGAGACATTCCAAATCCACCTGGATGTATTCCTGTGTTATCTAGGAGACCCTTGGTCTGGCAGGGGGGTTGGACTGGATAGCCTTTCAAGGTCCTTTCTAACTCCTAACATTCAGTGATTCCCTAACCAGCTCACTACAAGACTGCCTTCCTGCTAGCTGAGCTTGCACTGATGCCCTACATCCATACCAGCAAACACCAACTCACTTCTTAGGCAGACTTCTGACACAACACATCTTCCTTTGGGGAGATGGAGAAGCTCAGAACAGCGGCACGTCCAACAACGATGCTGGCACACAATTTTGTGACTGTGCATTTCATAAACAACTGGGAGACTGGGCACAGCAATCCAGTGGAAAAGCAGCCAGCAGCCACCACATCCTCAACAGGAACATCTGCTCTAGGCACAGCACACAGTGGTCTCCCGACAGCAGGCGTTTGCATGCCCTACACAGCATTTTAACCTCTTACCACTGCTCTGTCCTAGATGGGGATGCAGCAGTTAAACAGATCTGGGCAGCTCTCAGTGTTTGTTCCTTCACTAATACAGTCTCATTTAGAAAAATGGAAAAGTAATTCCACAGGGCCTGAAAGTTTAAATTTTAATCATTTCCCCTTTGCCCTTTCACACAACAGCTCCCAAAGGAACTTCTGCTTCAAAGCATCACTCTTCAGGCACCTGAATCAATAAGCCTCTCCTCTGAAAGGCACAATAGCAAGGGAATACACTGTCCCCATGGCTTTTAAATACACATGTCCTTACCCTACACATAATATGACAGTTTGTACTGGCAAAGACAGGCTAGAGCAATGTAAAACATTTGCTTTAAATTTGCAAAGGAATAGAAAACACAGAGTTAGTGATGAGACACAACCCTGCTCCCAGGCTTTGGTACTGTAGCCAGGTGGGAAAGAGAACTTTCAAGCCAGCCCAGAAGACCCCATATGGCCACCACTTCAGTTAAAACAGATTTTTAGCTTGAAGGCAAAGATTCAGCTGGAACTGAAGTCTGGAATTTCCAAATGCATTTTGCATTTATTAAGGTGTTAACGTCTCTAGAAAAGATACCATGGATCAGCTCACACAGAAGACCATACCCTCTAAAGGCTTTAAGATAGTGATTCAGTGGGAGAGGTATGAACATAATTGCCATGAGATGGCAGAGTGCAGGACACCTGGCAGAAGGTGCACTTTTACAGCAGTGGCCTGGAAACAATCTAAAATATCACTAATTCCTGCAATAGCTAATTCCAAAAGTCCAGTCCTAGATCCCAGATTAGTATTCAGGCTGTAGTCCACACTTCTGGATCAAAGCCACCCAACTATTGACCTTCTCTTTGAAACCCCAGCTAACTGCAGAAGGGTGGACAGTACAGAGAGGTGACCTTTATCAGCTCAAGGATGTTAATATTGATGGAAAAGCCAGGGAAGGTCGAGCTCACACAACATCCTACCTGCTGCTGTGTTCAGCCAGTCCCACCTAAATCAGGTGCTAAACCTCACAGATGCAACCACCAAGGTCAGAGACACCTACAACCAGAGTCATTTCTGCACCAGTGCTGGCTTTACACTTTTGACTCTGTCTGGAAGATTTTAGGTGCATTCACTGGTAAATTAAAAAGCAGTAGCTTGAGTCATTGGCTTTATAGTGAGACAATTAAATACCCTAACTTATCTTATTATTGGGGAATTTCCCTATCTAACAGCTAGTTCCCCCTTGCCAATATAATCCCATTCTCCCCATCATCCCACCCTGAATAATCTCTCCTCACCCCTCCCTGTCCATACACGTTCAATAATCACAGGCTTTCATGTTCCCCGTTCACAGACAGTTATCCAAATGATACAAATTTAGCCCCTTTGATCTCTCCTCATACACCAGCCCCTCCAGGCCCCTAATCACTTTTTTCACTCTTCTCTGAACTCCCTCCAGTAATGATGTGATTCTAATCCTCTGAAAGGAGAGGCTTTTGGCTTCGGTCCTTCAGACAGATGCGAGCAAACCAATTCAGAGACACTTCCCGAGCTCCGTGCGCAGCGCTATCGAGAGCCGCCAAGCATTGCGCTGTGACGCTGAAACAAAGATGGAATTGTCTCGTGAACACGAGAGATGCCAGAAGCTGAAAGACAAGACAATGAAAATTAAACCTATGAGCTAATCAGCGCTCCACACGGCCATCAGGAGGAAAAGCCACACCAAGGAGACAGGCATGGCTGACTGCTGGATGCTCTGAAGAAGCCAAAGTGACAGTCCCCAGATCACAGAAACATTCAGGCAGGAAAAGTCCCTCAGGATCACCAAGTCCAACCACTAACCCTGCCCTGCAAGGTTCACCCTAAACCATATCCCCAAGCACCACATCCAAACAACTTTTAAACGCATCCAGGGTTGGTGACTCAACCACCTCCCCGGGCAGCCCATTCCAGTGCCTGACCACTCTTGCTGGGAAAAAAAGTTTCCTAATACCTAGCCTAAACCTCCCCAGTTGCAGCTTGAGGCCATTCCCTCTTGCTCTATAACTAAGTACTTCTGAAACCAGCACCAACCTCTCCATGACATCCTTTCAGGTAGCTGTAGACAGCCATGAGATCTCCCTGCATGCTCTACATCTGACCAAAGGAGAGAGAGGTTTGACAAGATGACCTCTACAAGGTCCCTTCCAAGGCAAACTATTCTGTAATTCTATGATAAGAAAACTAAGTCCTGAGACTCAACAGTTACTGAAGAACAAACCCAACTTAATAAAATAGCTGTAGACAGCCATGAGATCTCCATGCATGCTCTACATCTGACCAAAAGAGAGAGGGGTTTGACAAGATGACCTCTACAAGGTCCCTTCCAAAGCAAACTATTCTGTAATTCTATGATAAGAAAACTAAGTCCTGAGACTCAACAGTCAGTGAAGAACAACCCCAACTTAATAAAATTTTATGAAAGTCTCTCTCAGGGATCTTTTCTGTGTTCAGAGCTCGCTCTTCACGAGGCTCAGAGGACCACAATCCTCTCCTGGTTTTTCATGAGTCAAAGTGTTTATACAACCCCTCTGCTGCACCCCCTAATCCCCTGTACGCTCTTACACAGCAGCAATCCTCACTATTTCAGACGATTTCCCTTAGTGCATTTTCTAGTGAGCACATAAATAAACTACGACAAATTGACTCTAATTTGACAACCAGTAAGCAAATACCCTTTAAATTCCTTCCACAGATGTGCTGCCCATTAGCCTGTTCTTCACCAGAGGTGAATATATTTGTGACAAAGCAAGGCACCTTTATCAGCACACGCTGGGTCTTGCCTTCTGTAGAGAACTTCCCAGTGTACACAGAGGGATCACACCAGGTCCCTCATCATACTAGAATTACATGTACCTCTGTCTGATCAGTTACTCTCTCACAGCTGGGTCCCACATGCACACCACCACTTCTCCTCTGGGTAAGGATGCAGATCTCCTGCATTCTCACACATCGTGTGAGAGCCAGGAGAAGCCTCATGCAAAAAACAGATGGCAGAAACAGCTCCAAACGCTGCATTTCAGTGATCAGAAGGTATCGGTGCAAGAGGCAGTCAGCTTCTGTTGGGCCACAAAGCTTTCCATCCAACAGCTACGTGCCTGGAAGGGCACAAGGTACTGTGCTGTGATCACAGAGGAGATGGAATTCATCAAAGCCGGAGTCGAACCAGAAAAGCGCTGACGGAAGCACGATGGGAATCGCGGCGGCGGCAGCGGGAGCCGCCATCTCAGCACCAGTTTAATGGCCACTGGTGATGTGTCTCCATGGCAGCAAAGGCTGCAGTGGAACTGCTGCCTGAGAAAGGATGGGGCTGAGCATGGCAGGACTGGAAGACCGAACAGCCAGCGCCCCAGCTGCAGCACTCTGGCTCTCTCCCCTTTCTGTGGCTCTAAATGAGGGAGTTGCCCTTCCAAACCCTATCCTTCTGTGAGTCTGTGAGATAAACAGAAATGGAAATCCCTCCAGACCTGGTCTGCAACAAAGACAGGCCACAGGCTTCAGTCCCTCGTCTTCAGATGGAGATACAGCAGAGAAAGGAGGTGTGAAAAGCAGAGGATCAAAGGCTACTCAGGGACAAGGGATTTTAGCCCAGCTTTCAGCAACCTTTTGCACAAGCCAAGAGCTTCAGTGCACTCTGCATGCAAACCACCTAATGAACCTGGGCTGAACAAAAGGACTCAACCATGTTCAAATGAGAAGGAAGAAAAGGTGACAACCAGGGAAATGCTTGGGTGGAACCAGAACCTCCATTTGTCAAAGAGATTCAACTGGACACAGCGAGTCAAACAGCAGCAAACACAGAGGTGAGCATGGACACCTCCTTTGCTGGTTCCCAAAGACCCAAACAGAGCTGGGATGCAGCTTGGCATAAAGATAATTATCATTTTGACACTTGGTGCAAGTGGCACTAGATGTACTCTGGCTCCAAAGGGCTAAAATGCTACACTTGTGCACATGGCACAGATGATCTTGGAATGAGGTCCAGGTTTTCTAGGGTTTAATGCAGCAGCCTCAGATTCTGCACACCCTGGTCAACCACCAGATTCTAACAGTCTGGCTAATAGTGTCCCTGGAGATACCTGCACAATCTGGGGTCACCTAATCTGGAGTAACAAACAAGTCTACAAAAAGGGTATGGGTTAATGTAGCTAACAAGGAGATCTGTAACAGGAGGAATCCTGGGTTTAGCTGCTTGCGGGAACGAAAACATTAATCAGTGCTCCCTGCACTCTGATTAACTGGATAAAATTAAGATTAAAACTAGAAAATCTATTAACTTATTTAAGAAATAAATGTTTTATCTGGCAGGTCATCAGTCTTTTTACCCTCAAGGGTTTAGAGGCTCCAAGCAAACAGGAGCCTGACTCATGTGGCCAAAGCTCTGTGTGGAGACTGAGCTGTAGCTGTCTGGCCACATCAGAAGCACTGCATTTCCTCCCTAAACTGAGGGTGTGCCACGGTCCATCACTTCAGCTGCAACAGACAACATCACCACAACCACTGTGTGGGGTGGGATTTGGGAGGAAAGCCTGAGCTAGTAAGAGGCTGTTGCATACAACAGGAAGCA
>VWYK01128060.1:22821-37332 GCA_013399775.1 Semnornis frantzii | reverse complement strand
AAAAAAAAAGAAAAACAAAGAGGGACAGAAACCAGCATCTGGAATGGCAGATTCAACCCCACATCTACGTTAGAACAACTACAGATTCAGCTCGCAACAAAAGTTTTTGTCAGAACACAAAATCCACCCAGTTTGTCTGCTCTAGCCTGCGTATATGCCTGTCATTCAACTGTCACACTCATCCATTCACTGTGTGTTGTGAGAATAATTGGAAAGAATTTTAATTATGCCTCAGAAGACACATCTTCAAGGAGACAGAGACACACGGTCCACCTGCATCTTTCAGTCTAATTGTCTAATTTCCCTTAGGAAAATTTCTCTCAGATGCATTATTTCATGTCAGACAGCCCCCACTACCCAGAGTAACTCTCCAGCCTGCACTAATTGCTCAAGTTTGGTGCATTTTAAAGACATATATTGAATTGTAGCATCACAGAATCATAGAATCAGTCAGGGTTGGAAGGGACCACAAGGAGCATCTCTCGTTCCAATCCCCCTTGCCATGGCCAGGGACACCTCACACTAGATCAGAGCCTCATCCAGCCTGGCCTTAAACACCTCGAGGGATGGGGCTTCCACTACCTCCCTGGGCAACCCATTCCAGGCTCTCACCACCCTCATGGTGAAGAACTTCTTCCTAACATATAAATATGTACATTTATAAATATGTAAGAGGCAGGTGCCAGGAGGCTGGAGCCAGGCTCTGCTGAGTGATGCCCAGTGACAGGACAAGAGGCAACTGGTGGAAGTTGAGGCATAGGAGGTTCCATGTGAACCTGAGGAAGAATTTTTTCATTGTGAGAGTACCAGAGCACTGGAACAGGCTGCCCAAGGAGCTTGTGGAGTCTCTCTCTCTGTAGATATTCAAGAACTGTCTGGATGCGTTCCAGTGTGATCTGCTCGGGGTGATCCTGCTCTGGCAGGGGGGGCTGGGCCATATGCGCTTTTGAGGTCCCTTCCAGCCCCTGTCATTCTATGATTCTAACATCCAGTCTAAATCTACTCATTTCCAGTTTTGTTCTCCTAGTCCTATCACTACTTGAGCCAGTCAGGATTGCAAGAGCCCTCATACAACCCATTCAGAGGGATGCTGAACCATGGAAAAGAATCACTGAGGATGCCAGCACTTTGGGAAGGCAGGTTTAGGGGTATCAGCAGGGTTTGTCACCTCGACAAAGAACACAGCTCCATGCACAACCCTGTGCTGGTTTGAGGCTAATTGGAATATTTTAATGAAAAAAAATGGATTATAGGATGTGAAAGGAAAAAACAATGGTGATGTCCACTCACAGGTTTGCTGCGAGGTACAAAAACAAGGACACATACATAGATAACACAGAGAGTCTCTCTGGGAGCTGCTGTGTCTTCTGGTCTTCTGCTGTGTAACCCAACTAATCACTCACTAACCCCCCTTCCCCATCCTCCAAACTCACCTTGCAGACCCTGGGATAAGGTAGAGAGGTGGAAAGAAGGGGGAAGGGTGGTTGGGAGCCCCTCCTGGGGACTCTGATTTCTGAGAGGGGTTATTGTGTTTCTGTATTACCTTTAACTTGTACATTTCTGTAACTATTCCTGTCCATTGTGTATATCTCTGCTTGTACATTGTGCTAAGCTGTAAATAGAGCTTCATTCCTTAACTTCCAGCCAGCTGAGTCTAGTCTGGGGGATAACTCCCAACCATCACAAACCCATACACCAAATTCCATAATGAGAATGCCCATTTATGTCATTAGAGTGTAAGAGCATGGTGAAGCAACTGTTGGAATAGAGAGTCTTGTACTTTCCACCATCTTCAGAAGTTGCCATGCTTGTTGGATTTTAGTGTGGGAAAAGAAAAAAAGAGTCCAAAAGGCTCAGCTGCTCAGTTTGAAGTATTTGCTTCAAGACTTATCACAGATGGCTTTCCTCAACAGCAGAACTAGAGTATGAAGAAACAACAGAAGAGCAAGCTAAGGAGCTGTCAATCCTGACCAAGCTACCCTTACAAACTCATTTTGCACCCACTTTTCAGTATCTTTTGGACAGCACCATCCAGAAATCACAACAGCAGACAACGTTTCTGTGGTCTGGACTCTGGAAAAACAGACTAAAATTACAATGATTCACCCTGCAATCAGGAGTCTCAAACTTAAGCCTGACTGCAAGCAGCCAATCACACTGGCATCAAGCTCTTGTCTCAGGTGAAACTGGATGTGTGTAATTCTGCCACCAAGACCTTTGTTCTGTAGGAGTGGGAACCAAAAGCATTGCTGCTCTCCCAAGACTTCTCCTGTGCAATGATGCAAACTGGGGGGAAAGCTGAAGTAATTTCTGAGGCAATTAGTAATAGGAAGAGCATTGGCCTGCTCTCCAGCAGAATTGTGAAGAATGAACCCTTCCTCACTTGTGTGCCACATACTAGATTCTCTTTTTACCAAAACTGCTTATTAGTCAGCAGACTAATGAAGCACACTGCTGTCCTCTGTGGCTGAGGGCTTCCCCACACCAGCTGCCTCCTCCACCCATGGTAGCTTGATGCAGCTGCCATCATTAACTTCCTAGGGAGAGCTCTTCCACTTTGTTGGAGACCAGATGACAGCCTGGTTCACATTCATTCCCTGGGTACCCATCATAGTAATATCTGTCAGCCCTTCAGATTGCCCTGGAAGGTTGACACCAAAGCTCCAGTGACTTTCACATCCTGAGTCTGAAGGGCTGATCACAGTATCGAGCCCGATCCACACATAAGGCAGGCCAGAACCACCTGCCAAAGCACCACGATGCTTGGCTCAGCTCCCATGCTCCTTCTAGAGGCATAATCTTGATGCAAACCCATCAAGAACAAGCTACATCCCTATAGAGCTTCCTCAGCTACATCCTCATGGCTAAAACTGTGGGGTTTTTTCTATATGAAATCAAACTTCCATCTGTGAGCCCTTGCTCTACCTTATCTCAGGAAAACACTGTCAGGGGGTAAGTAACTTCACAACACAAACTCATGAGCATCTGAGCATATGGCAGGAGGTTGACATCTGGAGGCTTTATTGTGGAGTCAGCAGTACCATGGTCCACCCAAGCCAACCCAGCACACAGCCCTATGCCAAACCAACACAACCACACTAACCACCCTCCTCAGCACATCACTGACCTGCCAGCCACAGCATGAGTAGTGTTTTCTTCATGGCATCCATCACCAGCCAACCACCCAGACACTCACTTCATTTACTTATGCCAACTCTGAACGAATCTGACAAGTCCTTGAATCTCTGTAGGTCATTTATCACACGTGTGGCTTTACATCAGCCTCACTACCTGGTTCTTGCACAGCTGAGTACAGCCAGATGCAGGCAGTGAATGTGCACAGCGAGCACAGCAGAGCACAGGGTGAGAGCTTCACAGGCCACCCCTTTGGGATGAAACAAAAGCCCACAAACAACTGTGGCTTTGGGGAGCTTTATGCCTCTCTTACTGAGTGCCTGTGTGAAATATCTGTACCCTGCATTGCTTCAGCCATCAAAAGTCAGGTCTGCTCATTCTAATCACTGCACACAACAACAGACCTCCAAACTTTGGAGGGACAGAACTTCATCTTAAAAAAGGCTGCAGAAGACAGGCCAGTGGAGCATCTCTTGCACTAAGTATCCCAGAGTGCCCATTTGCTATGTAACCAAGGAAGAAAGTGTGTCAGACTCCAGCAAAGCTGTCTTCAGCAGCTTATGGAACGCTTCTCTAAGCCATGATGCAATTAACTGCCAAGAAAGTGCTGAGGCAGGCAGAATTAGGAAGCTATAACAAATCAAGTATATAATCCTACAGCATTTACATTTAAAACAGCTGAATTGCTTATAACTCAAAGTGTTGTAGCATGTTTACAATTTTGTTTCATAAAATCAAGAGGTCTTATCCTTCGAGCAGAACTGATGAAACAATACAGCTTCAAAGCCAAAATGGGAGAAGACCCAGATGAAGGCACAGCTCTCCAGAGCTTCCTGACCCAGGTGGTAGTAGCTGCTGTCCTGAACACCCAACACACCCCCCAAACTTACTGTGAAAATTCAGAACCACCAAAGGATCTCTGCTACCTCAGAGGTTCTTGATAAGCTCATAGGAAATCTGAGTAAGGGTCACCGTGGAGATTGCTGGCTGCAGAAAATACTTTGCACAAAAACAAGGTGCAAGTTTCAAGATTCTTGGTGCAATATCCAGCTGGCAGAGAAAGAAAAGCCACTTTGTTGTTGTTAAACTGTTTAAAAAGGCTTGAAATCTGGCCTGCTTCCTCAGCACTGGAGCATACCAAATGCTACACAACAACCCAAACAGCGACTGACCCCAAAGTTCACTTACAGTGTAAAGAGCCCAGCCCTGCTTGCCTGGCCTCTCTCAGCTGGAACTGTCAGTGCTGCCCTCCCCAGGTGTCTGTCATCCTGTGACAGCACATCAGGTGAGCTCTTTGCAATCAGTGAACTGTCCAAGTTTTCCACTATCCTACAAGTCTCACAAGGCAGCAGCTTTTTAAAAGGGGTGACAGGGACAGAGTGAGGGAAAAGGGACTGTGAAAACATCTATAAGAACGTATTTAAACCCAAAACCCCCAGGCAAACACAAAAATCCCCTGCTTCTTTCTTAAGAGACAGGGCATGACAATGTCCTAGGCTTAAGGCAGAGTCAAAAAAAAAAAAAAAAGATCCTGTCTATCCAACACCAACATCTTCAGCAGTCCTGGTGCAGAAGGGGCAGGGTAGACTTGAATCTAGATGAAGGTGACAGGAATTTCTCCTCAAAATCCAAAGAGTTTTAGATTGGACTGCTGGGCTGAAATTGCTAATTGCTACCAATTGCTCAGAAGAGAATGCTGCTTAGCAAGGAAGGCAACACACAGGCCCTCACAAAATGCTTTTGGTTTCTGCCAGCTATAGAAGGTACAGGATAAAGGCTTAAGAAAAGCATACAAAAGCAACATCAGTACTCAAAAGCTCCTCATCACACAAGCAGCTGCATTCACGTGTGACACTGTGACCTAATGCCAACAGATTTTGCTAATTCCAACAGCTGGCCTTGCCAGCCTTCTCTACAGCAGGGAAACACCACACCAAGGTGTGCTGGCCTCCTCCCAGCCTGCAGAGCAGGCGACGCTGTGTGGAACAGCAGGACACCACAGACTTCACAGTTCCAGGTACTCACTCAGAGTGATCAGAGCTGAAGCCCAGCTGGGCCTTATGCCCATATGGCAAATTTCTCTCTTTAATGTAGCTTTGATACCAAGATGTGCTAAATCTTTGATTTCATTTGCAGATGCTGACCGTATTTGCCTAACCTCTGAAGCCTGCTGATTGACAGTGTTAATGCACTTTTTTAATGGATGAAAAGGGAAATGACAGCTTTTGGCTCCCTTTCAAGAACATTTCTTCACTGCACAACACCCTATAGCTCAATCTGCTTTTCATACAACCTAAGAAATCTATTCTTTATTGTGTTGCTAATAACTGGCTGGATAGGAACACTTACCGAGGGCGCAACTTTACTTCCTGAAAGCAAGATGCTTTCCTCCTTTCTTTAATTTGAGCTGCACTCATCTGATCTCAGAAAATCCCAGATGCAAGTTAAACATTACTTAACAATTTCTCAGCTCTTTCTACAACAGTTTACCCCCAGGCTTTTCAAGAGCAGCAGCTATGCTATCAAGAAGCTGCTGGGTGTCTAAGTGTCAGAGGTAATTTGCAAGCCCTTGTCACAAGCAGGAGCACCATCCAGGATACCAGGTAGCTAAAAGCCCTGTTCAACCACATACCTCCTCTGGAAGTTTCCAAGTCACCTTCTCCACCTCTTTGCCCTCCTATTTCATAAAACTGCAGAACATCTCAGGTTGAAAGAGACCTAATAAGGACATTAATCACTTGCCCTTTGTCTGTCAGCCTCTACCTACTTCTTTCTTCACTCACATGCTTTTCTAAGCACAGGAGTGACTTGGTTGTGAGAGGTCTGGCTGCCTGTCTAGGGGATTCAACCAAAGCTCACCAGCCTGGTAAGACTGTAATGGTGGAAGCTGAGTTCCAAAGTCTGTTGGTTTTCAAAGTCCTGTAACTCTAATGTCTTTAGAGGTTAACAGGAGTGTGCCAAAACTCACGACTTTACAGTCCCTGGGTACTTCACAGGTGTAACTATGAAACCAGAACTCCCACTGCCAGGAAGGCAGCAAGGACACACTGAAGCACTAAGCAAGTCTGGGGACAGAAGGCCCTGCGGTATGCATCCCATGGTGTGGCAGCCCAACAGTGGGGCTCCTCTGCCCACATATCCCAGGTAAGGGCTTGCATTTGAGCAAGAGCTAAAACTCAGAACCCAGAAATTCACGAGAGAGCTTTCTCCAATCATAACAGATTAATATTTCTATGGAAAATGGGATGGTGCCAAGTTGTAACAGTCTCTGTAAAGTCCTAATTAACATGAATAACACAGCTGGATATTTTATGTATCAGCCTTCTAAGTCCCTCCTTCCTGCCACTTAAGTGTAAAAGAAGTTAAATGCTTTATAGAGGTTAATTCATGGCTGCTGAGGTGTGATTCCTCTTTAAAAGAAGGCAGTTGTTAGCCCTTAGAGTCTGGATAGTTTGTCTTAGTGGTGTTTGCTGAAGGAAGTTACAAAACAGCAGGTTTGTCAGGGAGACATGGATCCTTGTCAGAGCATCAACGAAAACTACCTTTCCTTCCACTCCAGACCCGGGTTTGAAGGTAGATGAGCTGCTGTCATCACCTGGCAGATTACAAGAGAATCGTGACAGAAAGGAATAATAATCATGACAAGGTAAAAAAAGAACCACAAAACATCCTGAAGGAAAACCAGGACAGTTTACCAGGAGATCAGAGGGTTGTTTTATCACTCTGATGGCAGTTTAGTTCAGCACATATTTTGGCATGCTTCTTTGCAAACACACAGCATCTGAATTCATTTGGGGAGGCAGCAGCATCCAGAACCACACAATTTTCTTTGGTCTCAGACCAGCAGAAGCACCTCATCCCCACACAGCACAGGTAACCCACATGGTTGCTCAGCCACTTCGGCCCTGCAGAGCCCAGCTTCCTCCAAGCAAGCAAGATGCAATTCAAGGGCTGCAGCAGTGCAGTCCTGAGTCAGGCTGGCATTTGGCCATGCTGAGAGCCCACAGCCAAGCTGCCCCCAGCAGTGCCAGCAAAGGTCTGTCCCCAGCCTTCAGGCAGCAACCTGGCTGTGCTGGGCAGTGCCAAACACAGCCCTACTAGGCTCTAGACTCTGCTTTCACACCTTTGGTGCACAGGGGCAATGCAAACATCTCATCTGGGCACTACACTGCAGCCCTGGGCACCTAGCCTCCCCAGGGCACAGAGGCAGCTGCCCACCCGGGCTCACCAGTGCAACACCCAACTGCTCTGTCATGTCACTGGCAGCCCAGACAACAGCACTTCCAGGAAAGAGCCAACCCATTGCACACTAACTGCAAGAAGTGCTTTTAGAAAACATTTTACATTAAAAGGACAGTAACTGCTTGTCACTAAAGCCACAAATCTTATTTCTGATTCCAGAGTTTCAGCCTAGGCTATGCCATAAACATTCCCATCTCAGCTGTACATTTTTTTCCCAACATCCCGTGCATCAGGCAAGAAACTAAACAAGCCCAGAGCTGGGTTGTTAAACTGGCTGAAGCCACTGGATTGTTCATTCTCCCAGGACAGGCACGTGAACGCCGTGCGCAAGATGTCACACTTGGGTTCATCTCCCAAGCCTCGTTTACTCCATTAAATGCAGCAAGCTAGTAAATCATAAAAAAAGAATAAAAGAAGCAATGAGCAACTCTGACAGGAAGATTCCTATTTCTATATAATGGAAAGGGGAAAAAAATTTAAAACATGACTTACCACTTATTGTCAAGAGAAGTACAGATCATAACAGCAGTACCAGGCATCAGCCTCAGAGCATCACCAGCCACTCCAGCAGGCTAAGCCAGGCAGCACCACTCTGCTTGCCCTAGAGCAGTGAGCTGAGAGGGAACTGAGCCCCCAAACCCAACCCTCATTGCCACAGAGTAGTGAGCTGAGCCTCCAAACCCAACTCTGCTTCACCCAACGCGGGGAGCTGAGAGAGAGCTGAACCCCCAAACCCAACCCACTCCCCACCATGGGCCAGCTCCCAGCTTGCTGCTGCACACTGTAGGACAACGCAGCGTTCATTGAGATCAGCTCCAGCCCCACAGCCTGGCCTCTGGAGAATGAAGCTGAGCTGCACACCAGCACAGTCCATAACAGCTTTAATAAATACCCCAGAAGGAAAGCTGCTGCCATCTTTAACTGCGGCGAACCAAAGAGTAATGGGCTCGGAGATGATTCCAATTAAACTGATGACACAGTCAGGTATTTCATTATTTATCAAGTGCTGGTTTTCTCAGCACAGAAGAAAGCAATCAGAGAACGTTTCCCTATTCATCACTCCTAACCTCTTTCAGCCAGCATCCCAGAAAAAAATCCCTGCCATCCTAGGCTTCAGGAGTTATCTCACAGCAGGCACTTCTCTGGTCTAGAAACACCTGACCACTTGCTTAGACCTGGCACCCATGATGACCAGAACAGACAGGTATGGTATGCTCAACTCACAGCTTTGCTATAAGGAAGAAGTTCTTACCTTTGCTGGCTATCACATTCTCTTCTTTCACCTTCACCCACATCTAACCTCATTCTTGTGCTTCTGTATGTTTGTTTTTAACCTCTTTTGTCAGCTCTCGAAATAACAAGACCCAGTTTAAGGGAAGCTTTGTGCATGCTATTGATTTTTCTTCTAAACCAAACTAAGTTTTAGTAGAAATTCAGATGAATGGACAGCATGGAAGTGGTGATTTTAGATACATCAGAAGGTTGCAAAGCCCATCTACAGTAATGAAGGAAGAGTACATTCATTTCCTGAAAAGATTCAAATGCTGAAACTAGAGCAATTCCATTTCTTAACAGGAACAAATTAAGACAATTTCCCTTGCAGAAATTTCCATAATTACAAGTAATTATCTTTTACACTGAAACTCTCCAATTCAGCACTTACTGGAGTATTCCTATCAAATGCTCTGTTTAGGAAATACAGGAGGAATTGTCTCCTGGTGAATTGTGAGTTACCATCACACTGATTAGGCCACGGTTCTGCTCTGCCAGAATATGCATTGATCTTTGATAATGGCAATGAGGATCACCATTCCCTTTCTGGTGACCCTATCATTAGGTTATTATGAAAGCCTAAAAGATAGAGGATTTTAGACGTGTGTGCAGAGAAGAGAAGGGATAAACCACATCCACAGAGGAAGTGAAAGGAAGACAGTTTATAATACTGCCCTGGACAAAGCAGTTCTTTTCTGCTGCATAAATCACAGGCTTGAGGAGAGCACTTTCAGGCATTCTGTTTGGGCAGTAAGGACAAATATGGCAACAGCTGCTGCAGTATTTGTGTAGCTGTATGAACTCCAACAAAAAACCAGCAGTGACAAGAAACAAAGCTTTGCATTTGTTGTTCTTGTGCATCAGAAAGTGTATGTCAAGAAACTGCACCCCCAGCTATTCACTGCTTTCATGAGCCAACACTGTACAGTCCCACACACCTGTCTGCAACCCTGAAAGTGGCCTGCTGGACTGCTGCTCCCTCTGCACATCTCTGCTGCCACAGAATATTCCTGCACTGGGGCTCAGCACAATGGAGTCTGCTCCAAACCCACGACAAGAGGCAGCGCAGTGGTCACTGAACTTCTGCAGCACCTAAACAATATGCGATGGACAGAGCTTGCTCATAGCAGAGCATCTTCAAAGTAGTTCTGAGCAACAGTTTTCCAATAAAGCTTATTGCAGCTCATACTCTACCCAACAGTTAGAGAGCATTATCAAAGGGCCAGGATTTACCACACTGAAAGACTCAAGACAAATGGAAGTCAGCAATCCATACAGCAGATGAAAAAGAGATGACAGAAGGCAATAGTAGTCTGAGAGCACAGGAGAAGACAGTAACCTTTTTTCTCTTGGATTTTTACAAAAATCCAAAACAAACAAAATACCTATCACCAGGCCACAACCTTCAGAAATCTGTAGCAAGTGGGCTTCTGCAGTCCAAGCCCACAAAGGTTTAGAGAGGTAAGTTTTTTACCCTGAGAAGGCCAAAGAGCAAAGCCCTGCAACTGGCAGCTGGTCCAAGGCAGCACCTGCACCTCCTTAGATATCACAGCTCTGAAAGAAGTTTCTTCATTCCCAGTTGCTGTTAGAGGAAAGCAGGACAGAGCTCTGGATTACCAACTCAGACTGCTACAAATTCAAGCGTAACATCTTTCATAAGCCCAGTACTGTATGGCCTTAAATGGAAAAGATCTCCAATATTGAACAGGTCAGGAATACTATCCATTTTTGTTTATTTAAGCATAGAAGAGGGTAGACTTAGATTTTAAAAGCCTCTTAAGAAATATGAGATAGGAAAGCTTACTGTGAATGCTTTTAAGTGCTTGCTGGTAACTGCCAGTTATAAAGCTGTAGGGAAGAAGGAAGGGTGGGCAGGAGGAGGAACAAAAAAAAGAGGAAAAAAACTAATTCTTTTTTTTTTTTAATCCATTTGCTTATTTTTACCTAGTATGAGCAGAATTCTGAAGAACAAATTTAATTTTCCAGCTTAGAAAATTCAGAGCACATGCCACATCATATACCCTGATGCAGCTGCTCTCACTATGGCCCGTAACACTGACCTGTAGAGAAAGGAACCTGAGGGTCAAACAAGTTTATGCTGCTCTGCAGAGATTATCACTGTCTGGCAAGTGTTTCTCAGTCCACTGAGAAAGAACTGAGAAATAAGTCACTGGGAGGAAATGGTTCCTCTCCATCCATGCAGAAGTGGACATGCATGGCCAGATTAAGCATCAGCATGGATACAGCCATGAACTGTGGTGAACAGCTACAGGCTAAAAGAAAATCTACAAATATCCTGAAGTCTGACCTTTTGGGTTCTGCTGTTCCACTTTTGAAAACTCCCAGTGCCCAAGACAAAATGCAGTTACACCCCCTGGGCTTGAAAATCCTAACAGAGGACTCTAACCGAGCATAATACTATAGACCCAGAATTCAAAACCTAAGACAGATCTCAAACTAAGTAAGTTATGGTAGAGATATAATGAGATTTGTATGAATTTCTTCTGTATTGCAGGAAAACTGAACATGCTATTAGTTTCTAGAGGAGTTAGTGAATATGAATGAATCCTCTCCTGGTAAATACAGACAATTTTTGCATGTTGGTCACAAAGGGATACTGCAGGTTCATCACTGTGTTACTAATGACTTGCAGAATCCTTCATGAAATCTGCACCTGACACAGTCAGTGATTTCAGGTTTTGCCAAGCATTTAGTCATCACAACCGAGGAGCAAATGATTGCTATTTGCAGTTTCTTGTTAGCATCTGAACAGTTTCTGTTATCGGGCTTCTCAAGCATGCAAAATTCCCCACATTGCTCCTGCATAGCAAACAAGGTGCACTCAATAAATCTGAAACACCATCTTTTTTTCATTTTACCTTGCTGGCTTCAACAGTTTTGAAAAGAGCACTTTCTCACCTGAACCTGTATGCCATTATGTGACCACAAGTGTAACAGCTTTCTTAGTACTATAATTACTATTTACAGATAAAAGAATCAGCAACAGGAAACAACAGCATGCCACTATCCAAGCCATCTCAGCAGAGAGGCTGCAGCAAACCCTAGTCAGCAAGGCATCAGGCAGCTCGAGGTGAGACCAGGGTGATGAGGTCCAGCCAAAGCCCTATGGCAGAGAGCACCTCCCTCACTGGAGAGCCAAGCACCCCAAGCACAGCCACACTCATCCTGCCAGCAAACCATGCCCTGAAGATGAAGGATGCTTCAAAAAAAAGTTGTGACAAGGGGCAGACTGGAAAGGAAGCTGTGATTCCTGCAGCCTGAGCCTTGACACAGCAACACAGCTGATTTTATGATTTTCAAAGAACAGTCAATGTAACCCATCAGCCATATCTGTATCTAGATCATGTATAATTTAATTACTGGCCTCCTGACAGCCTGTTGGTGCAGTTGTGCTCACTCTGATGCACTGGATATCCTACACCCAAATTTTAGCCTGGCTTCCTCAGGAAACAGACTTACGGAGCACACTGTCAGCCTCTGTCTCCACTAGTTTTGGTGGCTCTCAGGTCCACTGACTGCTTGACAGACAACCATATTTCAGTGTCAGCTGCTGCCCAGGTCACTAAGATGGACCTTTGTCATGAATCAGCCACCTGCTACATGGAGATGTGGGAGAAGGCTAGAGAGAAAAGGAGTCAGAGGCAAGTCATGGAAGTCCACGGGAAAAGTCTTTATTAGTTCTGGTGCTTGCAGACATATTTAGTACACAACAGTAAATTTCCATCATTAGAAAATATAAGGGGTTTACGACAGAGAAAAAATGCTTCAGAGACATGCAAACTCTTTTTTTATTAGCTGGAGACAAGATAATGCCTCATACACCACGGGTGATAGGTGTACCTTAGCATCACCAAACAAAGGGACTTACTCGAGGTTTACACACAGGACTAATAAACTGCGTGCAATCCTAAGCTGCACACTTCAACAGGTGTAAAAGCAAGCATCCATCAACGAACATAACAGCTTAAACACTTGGTAATAAAAATAAATAAATAAACGTGCAAGGCAAAATAACCTGAGTGCAAATACAACAAACCCAAGAAGGCTCCAAATTCAGTACAGCAGCAAATGTGTTCAGTAAGTGTGCTGCCAGCTCTTACATGAAGACGTTTTAAGAGGGAAGAAGCAGAAAAATCACTTAAGTCCTTTCAGAAACAATCAACAGCTAAGAACGACCACGGGCTACAGCCTCCTCTTCCTCTGCTGCCTTTCCCACTCTGAGCCCCGTTAGGAAGCAGAGCAGCAGTGCTGGAGGGGCCTGCATGAGTCATTTTCCTGAGCGCCCTGGGAAGCGCATGACTGAAGGCTACAAAGGCGCTCGGGCCAGGCCAGCAGAAATCCTGGCTGGGCTCACGTGAGAGTGCTGGCAACACCGACAGAATAACCTCTGCTGAGACTTCACTGGTACTACAGTAGAAAACAGACCCTATTCCAACGTGAACATACTTTCCATCACATCATAGCAGGAGTAGGAGTTATTTTGCACTTGGACTAGTAAGATGCTTGACAGTTCAGATGAGTTCAGCTACCTTCTACACCCTCTTCACAATCAAACTTGGCTGTCCCATACCAGCTCGATATGGACACAAGATGACAAAGCAGAGAAAAAACAGTAATGACCTGACATGGTGATTTAAGCATAACAGGGTGAGCCAATCCTGCAGAGTGAATCCTGACACTCGAAACGGAATCTTCCAGAGCCGAGGAGTCCAGCCAGCAGCCAAGAATAATATTTCAGTGGTTCAGTCAATACTGCTGTAACCATGGCCTGGAGGGGTTTCCATAGCCATAACCACAGGAGTGACTGCATATTCGGTTCAAAATAGTAAAAACAGACATTTAAAAATCTATAGCTTCTAGACATCCTAAAACCAGTTTGAAAGGAGGTACAGAGGGGCTTAAAAAATGCATAGGTAAAGCCACGGAGCTTGCCCATCATCTGCTCATCCTGCTGAAGACAAAATGACTTGAAGAACTCCTTTCACTACAAGCAACTGCCTACATGAAAAAACTAAATGAACAGCTTCAGAAGAGCTGAGGGGAACCAAGGCGTCAGGGACACAAAGCCTGACAGATCAGCCAGAGATGCAGTAGCAACACAGGCTGCAATCAGGCCCTTCTGAAGCACCGTTTATTTCACTCTGGAGCACTCAAAGCCAGAGATGCCCTCATGCATTTCACATATGATTTCTATTTCTTCCCTGATGTAAAACACAGTATCGCACATCACGCTACAAAGAAAGGAGCCCTGCTGGTTCAAGCAGGTTTTTACAAACGAAAACGAAGAGGAGGGGGGAAAAAAAAGAAGAAGAAGAGAAGGGGGGAAAAGAAGCAAATAAGAAGTGTTAAGCACCCGCAGCTGCCAAGAGCTCGGGTTCCGTGCTGCGGAGGGGACACAGCACACGCACTTCGCCAGGCTTCCCCGGGCAAGAACGGCAACAGACAGCGATGCCAAGCACGCCGGCACCGAACGTCCTGCCCGGCATCGAACCGGAGCCACCGCGCCCGGCCCGCCGCCAGCCGAGGATGCCACCACGGACAACCAATGCAACTGCCGGCACAGAGCTGCCGTCCCAGGCACGCCGTTACTGCCGGCACCGCTGCTGACCGAGCCCACGACTGCTCCCCCAGCCAAGCAGCCATATTAGGAAACGGCCCGACCGCCAGTCGGACCGCCCGGGCCGGGCGGAGAGGACGGCGGACGCGCAGCCCAGCCCGGGCCCCTCGGCGGAGCCGGCCCCTTCCCCTCGGCGTCCCGGGCGGGGCGGGGCGCGACAACCGCCGGGGGAGAAAGAAAAGTTCGCGATGCCTCCGGCGACGGCCCGAGGGGTGACGCGGAAC
>VWYK01128060.1:0-22500 GCA_013399775.1 Semnornis frantzii | reverse complement strand
CCCCCCGCGCCCCGCCTCTGGACCCCTCCCCCGTGCCGGGACCCGCCCACAAGCGGGCTCCACCCACAACCGCGCCCCGCCCGCCCCCGGGCGCGCAGCCACCGCAGGCCGATACGCGGAGGGGACGGCGCCGGCCCAGCTCCGGTAACAAAGCAGAGTGCACCGCTTGTGGATGGGACTGTGAAAGAGGCCACCGAACACAGCTCCCCTCCTAAAGCCCGCACCCTAACGCGGCCCCTCAGCGCCCTGCCCAGAAGGCGGCCAGGAGCCGCCCAGGGAAGTTGCTCGCTCTCGGCAGAGGCGCGCAGAGCTGTCCCACCCGCGCTCCGAGGTTACTGACAGTCTCTGCTCTAACGAGCTGAGCTTGCTGCAGAATCTTTGTCAGTCGGTACCCCGCCACGGCGACACGGACACACGCGGTGCCATGTCCGGCAGAGCCCTGGAGAGATCAGCACCTCACTGCTCCTTCGCTTGCTCCAGAATTCTAACCAGAAGTTCATGGCCGCACCGTTTGTGTGGCTCCAGCTTTATCCTCTGTCTGGAGTATTGGTCCTGCTGTGCTTTCCTCACCCAGAACGCGGGTGCAGGCTGAAGGCAAAGCTGGGCAGAAGCATCCTGGCCGTTGCTGAAAGGCAGGTTTTGTTAATGCTGCTAAGCCTGAGCTCCTGCTACTGCTCTTTAGAGAAAAGCATGAAGAGAGAGACTCAGGACAATTAGAAATCCTCAGTAAATGAACACAGCACAATTTAACTGGGTCTGATGTTACTGGAATGTGCCGAGTCACAATTTTCACCATAATGAGTGGCCAGCAGTGCAGCATCTCAGAGGTAAACCATAAATGTACAAGTAGATGTTGTATCAAAACCAATCTTCCCTGATGGGTCCTTTGGGATTACAAATCAGCTGTTTTTCCTTGCAGTTCTCGGTCCTAAAGGATGGTGCCTCAGAGCACATGGAGACAGGAGCAGCTGACTCACAGGAGTGTTGCAGCTCAAAGGCTCTATGGGCAGGGGCTGCACTCCTCTCGCAGTGACTGCAGCTCTTCTGGAATGAAGACGGAGCTCAGGAGACAGTTGAGAGTGCAGCAGCCTTGGTGGCAGAGCCACCACCGGTTGCTTCCCGTTTTGTCCTGTACTACCCTGAAACACCTGATCTCAGCTCCCTGCTTCTTCTGCTCACTCATCTTCACCTGGACTGCTTGACAGTGCTTGTGGCAGCGTGCTGTAAATTTAAACACCAAGAAGATGCAAGGGAAAAATAAAGCTTTGAAAGGCAGTAGGGACAGAATAGAGCAGGTGTGGCAGTGCAGAATAGCAACTCCATCTGGTTTTATTCACCAGAACTGCCGTGTCAGAGCCATGCCCTTTGCTTGCTACAACAGTGGAGACCATGTGCCCTGAGACTCATCGACTTCCACCCATTTAAACACCAGCACTGACAGCTCTGAAGAGTTCTTTAAATGGCAGAGTCGGTCCTCCAGTGAAGAAAATAAACGCTCAGAATCAGACAATGCCATTCACCGTGATGCTGTCAGAAAGAAGCTGAATTTAATTCATGGACAGATTGCAAAATGTGTTGTTTTGACATGATCAACAGGAGGTTTTTGAAATTATTCCTGAGTAAAGATAATTAACAGGAAGCAAAGCAGGAGCTGTGCGCATACACCTGTCACAAAAGGGAGTGAGCTGGTTCACTCCTAACCTTAATTCTTACTCCAGTGATTGGCATTTCTGCTAAATTTAAACTTCTTTTTCTGCTGTTGGGAAAAAAAAAAAAATCCTGTTGGCACTATTTCAAAGCCCTAGAAAACACCCAGAATAAAGGAAGTATAAATACCTAGTATCTGAAGGCAATGGCAAACATTCTTCACTCTTTCAAAGTCTGAGAACTATCAGTCTTCTTCAAGATTCAAGAAAATGTAGTAAGATTTTTGTTTTGTTTTTTTCTGCAGGTCCCAGTTTCTATTTCCAGGTTGGAAAACACTCAATAGGTAGTGACTCAATTGCCAGGAAACACTGAAACCACTCTCTTATGCTGGCAGCTTCCATCTCCATCTCCTCCATCAGGAGAACAGGCCTCCCATGTCTATTTCAAAGAGAACCAGTTCTTTTTCACAAGTAATCAGCAAAGCCAGAAAAAAATCCAAGTGGTGATGCTTTGTAAAGTTCAGTTGGAATCAGTGGAGAAGGTGTTTCATAATCCAAATACCGAGTAGAAAATCCTGCTGGTCCATCCCAGTTAAATGCCTCCGTTCCTTGAAGGTGAAATGACTGAAGAGTGAGAGTCAGCTCCTCTTCCCAGCACTCCTGGCTCAAAACACTGCTGGTGTCTGTGCCATCGTGTCCCATGCAGGATTTTCCTCTTCATGGAGCCTGCATCTCTTCTTGGTAAGCAGCAGTGCTGTGAATCCATTCAGAGTGAGTGTTCCAGGCTTTGGGAATCTGTGACACAAGCTCCCAGGGCTTTCTCTTCCAAACATACATTGATAAGGATGAATATTTTATTGCTTCCAAGTATTTATGAATGAATAATGGTCCACATTTTGGCTGGCTGGCACAAATGTCTAGCTACACCCACATCTTAAAAACAAACAAACAAAACAATTTCCCTGCTTTACTGGTAGTGGATCTAACAGTGCAGAACATTGTGCCTCATACACAGGGATTTGGAGTATTTTCTTCTGAAGATGTTGACTAACACAGAGGAAAGCTGTGTCATTAGACATACCTTACAACTCAATGAAAAGAATCTTTTCCAAAGTAAGCCTTGGTAAGAACCTAGAACTATCTGATGTACTCTCTCTTTTCTTTGCATGACCTTTCCTTTTCAATACCTTTAACGTTCTAAGCACACCTTGACATTCCCTCTTCAAAGTGCATCACCTAGAAGCAGTAACATACACTTCAAGGAGAAAGAAGTCCTGGTGGAGATGGCTTGGTGAGCTTACTGCAAGTGAAGCTATTCAATGTGTATGACAATTTAGTGTGTGTCATCCTGCAGTGCAGCCAGCAGCTGAATGGGACAGCACTCAGCAGCTACAGCAACGTTCAAAGGAAGAGTTCAACCTCAGGCCATACACTTCCCTGTGGACTCGCTGGGCTGGCAGTCTGCAAGACACCAGCACTTCAATAGTTAACACCAGCACAGCAAGAGGGATGTAGATCAAGCTGCTAATAGCTAAGTCCCTTGGCAAATTCATGAAGCATAATAAAACTGAATCCTTTTATTTCTAAATTTATTAAAGCAGCTTTCAATTCATTATGACTCTGTCTGTTGCTTTGTCTGCCTCAGCCAGGCATGCTGAAGGCAAACACAGCACCTTGCAGTTGTGTGAATATCAGGATCTAAGCTACTGCAGCTGCTGAACAAGTGTAAATTAGGGAAGGGAGAAAGTGTGTCAGAAAATTCTCCTGGTCTGGGAGAAAGGAACTCCCTTAAGTGTAGTAATTTGAGTTCTGATCTCTTGATTCTGATCTCTCACCTTGTGGGGAGGTGATGGAGTCATCATCCCTAGAGGTGTTTAGAAGGAGGCTGAAGGAGGCACTTAGTGCCATGGTTTAGTTAATTAGAAGGGTTGGGTTATAGGTTGGACTCGACGATCCTAAAGGTCTTTTCCAACCTGGTTCGTTCTGTGATTCTGTGATTGTAAGAGATCAGTAAATACTAATGCATATCCAGGTGTTAATTCATAGAATCATAGAATGGTAAGGTTGGAAGGGACCTCAAAGATCATCTAGTTCCAACCTCCTGCCATAGGCAGGGACACCTCCCACTAGCACAGCTCACTCAAGGCCTCCTCCAACCTGGCCTTGAACACCTCCAGGGAAGGAGCAGCCACAACCTCCCTGGGCAACCTGTGCCAGTGTCTCACCACCCTCACTGCAAACAACTTCCTCCTGACATCCAGTCTAAATCTCTCCTCTGCCAGTTTAAACCCATTGCCCCTTGTCCTGTCATTACAAGACCTTGTCAATAGTCCCTCCCCAGCCTTCCTGTAGCCCCCTTCAGATCCTGGAAGGCCACTCCAAGGTCTCCTTGAAGCCTTCTCTTCTCCAGCCTGCAGAGCCCCAACTCTCTCAGCCTGTCCTCACAGCAGAGCAGCTGCAGCCCTCTGATCATCTTCATGGCCCTCCTCTGGACCTGCTCCAATAGTTCCATGTCCTTCCTGTGCTGGGGGCTCCAGAACTGCACACAGGACTCCAGGTATTCACGGCAGGTTCTTGTGCAACTCACAATCAAAATTTACTTCCAAGCTCAACACCAAAGGTGTTTTGGATACATGATCTGCCATTCCTTTCTTGGACAAGAAGACAGAAGTACGAAGCTCAATGAAAGCTGCTGGGGTCACTCAGTGTTATCACAGCACTGGAGAGTGGCCAGTGAAGGGCAGGAATACTGTAGGCTAAAGAGCAATTCAAGGTCCTAGAAGTTTTTGCATATGATGCTGGTCTTCTTGTCCATTGACCTTTTGTTCCTGTTGCATTCTGCTACTAGACTATAATATTTTGCCCTGTTCTCCTGATAATAAAGATTGATTGTTCTATGCTGTATAGCAGTAGCATAGATTATTTTCCTTATTAGGTTACCTGGGGTTCACATCTCAGCAGCTGACTCTCTTCAAAAGACTGAAAATCACTTCAGAAAATACTTTGTTTGGTCAAGCAGAAAAAGCTCTTTTCACAGGAGTATAATCCAGGCTGAAAAAAACATGGAAAGAGCTTTGGAAAATGACAATATACTTATCTGGAAAATACCAGTTTTGACAGAAGCAGCTGAGAAAAAACTGGTTGCTTAAGACTAATTAGAGAGTTGTAGCACTCTTTACTTCAAAGAGATGCAGGACTGAAATGAACCCAAGATAAGAAAAAACCTTCTAGCAGTTATTACTGGCAACTGGAGTTGTGAAGCTGGAGGGGCAAGGGAGCCAAGTGGCCACACAAGCCAAATTATCTGAGGGCTGAAAGTGCTTGTTACTAATTACAAGTTATTCAGTGGTACCATGAAATAATCAAGCAGGTTAATATGAGATTAGGGCTAATCTTCTGGTGATAAAGACTCACTCTCCAGTACTGATATCTGATTTAGGATTTAGAGAATGGACCTTTGCACAGACTTCCACGCTGGTCACAGGGAACAAAGGGCACTGCACTGAGTGTCTGGCTCCTTCCGATTCATCACCCTGGCTTCCAGGTGCTCATTTGCAAACATCTTCAGAAACCAAACCTGGCTTGGACTGCTATTTGCCTAACACCAGGGGAGAATGGACTAGATGACTTTCAAAGGTCCCTTCCAGCCCAGCTCATTCTATGATTCTGTGGTTCTGTAACACAGATCATTGGGAAGCAGAAACACAGGAGGCAGCC
Organism: Semnornis frantzii; assembly: GCA_013399775.1. Lineage (NCBI taxonomy): Eukaryota > Metazoa > Chordata > Aves > Piciformes > Ramphastidae > Semnornis > Semnornis frantzii. The sequence goes on along the minus strand of VWYK01128060.1, from coordinate 17,137 downwards.
ACTATTCCCACCACCCATTTGCCTGCAGTGCAGAGATGGGTAAGGCAGGAATATGTATGAAAAATAAATCCACCAAAACCATGCAAGTGCCTGTCCACATTTGCTACCTCGTTTGAGGCTTCTATCCTAAAATGAGGCAGTTCTCTTAATTAATGGATTGTGTCTTGTGACTCCATCCATTTCACACTCTTTGAAAATACATGGTGAAATACTGTATTGTTCACTCTGCCATCCCTTGGCATTCCAAACGAGCCTTACAGCCTGACCCTTAAAGAAAGAGCTCAGCACACTGCCCCTTTCCTTCCATCATCTTTCCTTCCGCAGCATACCAGGAGGGTTTGTGCTGGCACCTCAGCTGTGCCTGTCAGCACTTCTGCATGCACACTGAGAATGAAACACAGCAAAGGTAGAAGGAAACAGACACTGTCACAGAGGGAGAAAGAGAAAAGGCCTCCATGCTGTGTGGGCACCCTTCAGCAACAGCTAAACATTTGTGTGTTATCCACACTGTTTTGGTCACATATGGCCTGCCATGAAGAAAATCAACTCCATCCCCACCATGTTCACTGTACTCAATGCTCAACACTATAACAAGGAAGATGCCTGTAGAACACAAAAATACTTTGCAGGTCTCCACGTGAGAGAATTATGTCCACACCCAGGTGAGTCTAATACTAACAGAATAACCACTCGCCTCATCTGCAGCAGGGACAAACACAAGGAAGAAGTCACTAAACACACTCCCATTCCTCATGGGCACACACTTGAGTCAATATTCTAAAATATTCAGAAATCAAGAGAGAGGCAAATCCTTCTTTATTTGCAAGGGAAAACCTAATTATATACAGCACTCTGCAAGACAGCAATGAGGAACTTTCAGATCAAGAAGCCTAAGGATGAAAGTTTTGGTGACAAACAGAAAGTTTCTGGTTAGTGACTGTACTGGTCAAGAGAAGCATTACTGAGATGTAATGTCCCTGTGAAATATTCATGTCACAGTCTTATAGCAAAGCATCTAAGCCATTGGATAGGAAATACACCCTAAGTTGTAGCTCTTACCAAGGAAGGTGTTTGCTTTCCCACTGTTGACTGTGACTCTGTTATTGGCTTAAGAAGCTTCAGCTCTCTCATTACAGGATTCTGAGCACAAAACATCGTGTTTGGGACCTGATTCTAATTATGACTTCACCCTGCCTTTTTCCGTAGGAAGCACAATTACTGCTGCTATGGAGACAAGTGTAATTCAGACAAGATGTGGGTCAAAGCAATACTTGGGAGGCAAAGATTTACCAAAAGTATACTTTTTGCTATCTGTCCTCTTCTGGAGAGGGCTCTTCTCCCAGTCTTCCCTTGCTGACTTCTCAAGACAGGCACTCAAGAGCCAAATAGATCACCTGTAGCTCTTGAACACATGCATCAAACCAGGACAACTGAGCAACTGACCTGCCCCTCTCCAAGGCCAGAGACAATGGTGGGATCTGCCCATGGCACAGTAGAACCACCTGCACACAGCGAGGGACAGAGAGAGAGAGAAAGTGCACACATGGGAAAGAGCCCAACACCTTGGAAGGGAAGAGAAAGGAGAGTATGCACAGGTCTGTGTGTGCTTATGGGCACCTGTCCTTGCATCCAAGCTTCATGGCATTCTGCAGCACCCAACTGAACAGCAGCACTGACAGACTCCAACAATTTGGCAGCAATGCTGTGGAGCCTTGGAGGAGGATTTGACCATGGAATACAAAGGGAGTACAGCCAGTCAGAGAGGGGAAAGGGACCTCATGAATGAGGAATTTAGAAATAAATATTTTTGACTGTAAGTAGCAGAATTCAAAGGCTACTCTAATTTCAGTCCATGTTACAATATTCCCTGATGTCCCTGAGCAGTGTTCCCAAATGCTGTAGGTCTTTGAGGAAACTCTCCTGTTTCACATGCCAATGATTTCAGAGGCGATGCTCATGTTCATACACTCAGAAGCTGCTATTTCTTCCTCACCTCCCTCCCTGCTCCCCCTTGTTGCCAAGCAACTCCAGCCATTCTGCAGGACCTGCCTTTTAACCAGCAGCAGCTTAAACCATTACCATTTACTGGAAAATACAAATTTAAGAATGAAAACAGACAGGGCTAAAACAGAACAGCATACTTTCCTTTAGCACTTGAATCATTTTGTGGGAACCGTGGAGGCTGCAGGTTTTGTGTAGCAAATAAACCACAGAATCCCAGGATGGTGTAGGTGGGAAGGAACCTACAGAGGTCACCTCATCCAACCCCCTGCTCAAGAAGGGCCACCCCAAGCCAGCTGTCAGGACCATGTCCAGGCAGCTTTTGAGTCTCTGGGGAGAGAGACTCCACCGCCTCCCTGTGCTCATGTCTGTGCTTGGTCACACTTCAAAATGAGAATCACAGAATAATAGAGGTTGGAAGGGACCTCCAGAGATCATCCAGTCCAACCTCCCTGCCCAGACAGGATCTCCTAGGGTAGCTCACACAGGAATGCATCCAGGTGGGTTTTGAAACTCTCCAGAGAAGGAGACTCCACAAACTCTCTGGGCAGCCTGTTCCAGGGCTCTGTCACCCTCACTGTAAAGAAGTTTCTCCTCATGTTGAGGTGAAACTTCCTCTGTTCCAGTTTGCAGCCACTGCTCCTTGGCTTACTGCTGTGGACCACCAAAAAGAGACTGGCCCCAGCCACCTGAGAAATGTTTCCGGATGTTCAGAGTGAGCTTTCTGTGGGTCAGTTTATGCCCACAGCCTCTGATCCTGTCCCTGGCACCAGTGGAAAGAGCTTGGCTCCATCCTCTTCGCACTCTCCTTTCAGGTATTTGTTTATTACCAAAACCAACAAGCGTTAAGAAGACATTAAAAAAGTCACAGAATCACAGAATGGTTTAGGTTGGAAGGGACCTCAAAGCTCAGCCAGTTCCACCTCCCTGCCATAGGCAGGGACACCTCCCACTGGAACAGGTCACTCAAGGCCTCATCCAACCTGGCCTTGAACACCTCCACGGAGGATGTGGAGCACAGNACCTCCAGGGAGGCTGTGGAGCACAGAATCACAGAATGTGATTGATCACATTCTGCGATTCTGTGCTCCACAACCTCCCAGGGCAACCTGTGCCACCACCCTCACTATAAAGAACTTCTTCCTAACATCTAATCTAATCTAGTTTCTAGCATCAAATCTCCAAGAAAGTTCATTTAAGTGCTAGAAAGCCTCAGTGGCTACTTCTAATCAAACATAAAAGTAACAAACAGCAGCAGTCAGCAATGAAAATACCAAGACTGTGTCTGTTCCAGGCACTGCAGGTGGCAGAGGAGCTATCCATACACAACCAGCAGCCACCAGTAAGAGAAATCAATTACTCAAGAGGATGTTCTTTACAGTTCTTTACAGTAAGGGTGGTGAGACACTGGCACAGGTTGCCCAGGGAGGTTGTGGCTGCTTCCTCCCTGGAGGCTGGCCCGGGTGGGTGAGGCCTTGAGTGACCTGTACTAGTGGGAGGTGTCCTTGCCTATGGCAGGGGTTTGGAACTAGATCTTTGAGGTCCCTTCTAACCTTACCATTCTATGATTCTGTGATTCTGTGTCACTCTTCCCACAGAAGTGGATGGTACCAAACAGATCACAGACCACCAACAAAAGGGCCATGCTCCTGTAATCTCTCAGACAGAGGTGGCCTTCAGATCTCTTGGGGCTTTGAGTCTTGGGTTCTTAGGTATACTTAACAAAAAAGAAAAAACACACACTGCTTTAAGAAGAACCTCTTCTAGAGCTCACAGATTCCTTTGGAAGAGGAAATGGATGAGGAGGTTACACACTGCATATGAGATTAGTCTCACTTTTCAGGACACAATTTGCTTCCTAAATTTAAATATATATATACACACACATATATACACACACACACACACACACATATATCTATATATATCTCACAAGGTTTAATTTAAAATTATTTTTCAGTTTCCTCTGAAAGGGCCCCACAATAAAACTACTGTATTGCAAAAAAATCTGTTTTGTCTATTCCAAGTTTCTCTTGCACGCAGTGGAAATGCAGGTACATTACACCAGCTATCCTCTTCCTGAGCCCTGAAATACTCCACAGAAGACCCTGTAACCATCAGAAACAGCACTTTTAACTCTCTAAGGAATCTCCTCTTACTGATTTACAATGATAGACAGTTCTACCGCTGAACTTTCTTGTAAAATGTGGAACAGGAATTCCATTTGTGTCTGTTCACATATTCAGTTGGGACTATATGAATAAGAGATGTGACACAATTCATCCATATGCAGAATCATCTTTTCCCCAGCCCACAGGGTCCTGAAGCTCTACACCAACCCTTCTACCTGCTACAGCATCACGAGAATGGAAGAAAGGAATGAACTGAACTCCTGTACAAAGTGTCTGTACACTTTGACTGTACACAGTCAAAGAGCTCTCAAACAAAAAATTGGAAGAAAAAAATCAGCCAAATTTTATTCAGAGAGATGTTCAAAGAGCAATTCTTTCTTTAGGCTACAGTTACTGTGAAGAATCACTTGTCCTTGCCGTGTTGGAGATAACCATTTAAAAAGTGGGAAACAGCCCTGAGGTGCTGTAAAACTATAGAGCATCACTGAAATCATTGGAGCAGGGACAACTGGGACTCTCTGAGGAGTTACACCTAAGATTCTTAGAACAGAATAGTTTCAGCTGGAAGGGACCTACAATTGTTGAGCTCAGCTTGCTGTTTGGAGAAGCATGTGCAGATGGAGGTTTAACTTCTATTGTCCTTATTACTGACACTGCTGTCAGCCCAGATCTGTCCACAGTGAGCAGACATACCTGATCCCATGGGGTGCAGCTCACCCTCAGCTCTCACAGAGCCCAGTCTTTCAAAAAGGGATGAGTGTTGGATGAGTGCATACAGATACAGTCTACTACACTTCACCACCATGATGGAGAGTGTTTGATGCAGTTTTGTTTAGCTTCACTTGGGCAGTAGGCTTAGGAGAGCTCATCAAAATAAGAGCTTAAGAAATTGCCAGTGACCAAGACAAGTCTCAGCCAGCCTTGCTCTACAAAGGAGAAGGCAGCACACTGCAACATCACAAAACACTTCCTCAGAACCTGACTTGCAATGACATTTTCCAGCAATAAACCCATGACTATTTAAGAATAACTAGGATAGCTGCTGGCTCCAGCCATGGCTCCAGCCTAAAATTACAGCAAAACATAGCTGCTTCATTTAACTTCATGTGCTCAAACATCCAACACTGAAAGAACATAAGGACTGGAGTTGTACTGTAATTTTTCTACATGGAGAAACAGGAGGAGCCAACCACACAACAATTTCTAGCCAAGCCTGACAGCAGAGGTGAGGGGTGAGTTATTCACAAGAATGCAAACTATGAAAATACTCAATCTACACACACATCTCTTCCTGACTTGTGTCCCACTACTTCACCAGCAAGTTATTGATAATCCAGAAGAAGCACAGAAAACACAATTAAAACAGAAAAGGCAATGAAGGAGTTGTTCATGGAAAAAGGTTGTGGCAAGTGTCTCTAACATGATGTGACAGCAGGTATTGAATGTGTGTCAGAAATATTCAAAAAGCAAGCACGTGAAGGAATTACTGGACTGGTGTAAGCAAAAATAAGAAAGGGGGAGAATGAATTTAAAACTTTGTGAACTGTTAAGATTGAGGAGAGGAGGAAAAGGTCCTATAGATCCTAATTTTCACTGTTGCATATGATGCTTTCTTTATGTGCTGCACATAAAAGCAATGACAGAGGAATGGATTAGTTTGATGTTTCCTTTCTGCCTAGCCATAGACCTTGACTCTGCTCTAGGTGAGAGCATGGCAGGCTCTCAGGAGTGGAGTGCCTGCTTTCCACAGTGCTACCCAATCATAGAATCACAGAAACGTTAGAGGTTGGAAAAGCCCCTCAGGATCATCAAGTCCAACCTAGAACCCTACTCAACAAGACTCACCCTAAACCATATCCCCAAGAACCACATTCAAATGACCCTTAAACACATCCAGGGTGGGGGACTCCACCACCTTCCTGGGCAGCTCATTCCAGTCCCTGACCACTCTCTCCATGAAAAACCTTTTCCTAATGTCCAATCTAAACCTCCCCAGCCTCAGCTTGAGGCCATTCCCCCTTGTTCACATTCACAATGTAGGCAGAGTACTGCCAATAAGCTTGTATTTACACTTAGGAGAAGCTTACCCTTCTGATTAAAAATCCCTTCTAATTAACCTGCATAAAGGCTTAGGCCTAATGAGCATAATTTTCAAGTTCTGACAGCCTGGCCTGTTAAATCAGTCATTTAGTTAGCTTAGTCTGGATCCTTCTGAGATAAGAGACAAAATCAGTTTGAAGACTTACCTTTTGTAGATCCTCTTCCTGCAGAATGAAGAATAGAGCTAATTGCGTCTCTCACGTGTGTGGACAAAGACTCCTTTCTGATGCTGCTTGTTTAAAGTTTGTGCCTTGGAGTCTGCAGCCTGGGAGTACTTATCCTATCTATCCAAGCCCAGTGATAGTTACAGAACTGTGCTCTTCCTTCCTAAGATGGCACAGAACATAATTTGCCTCCTTTCAAGCTCAAGGAGCACCAAGGCACAGTGCTGACACAGTCTCTCTGTCTGCTGCTTGTTATCAGAGGCAGAGCAGAAACACTCAAGCATCCCAAACAGGAAGAAGCAGATTCATTTGGTGGTGCAGAGTCCCAAAACTCAGCAGAAGAACAACTTCTGCTCAACAAGCATAAAACGTAATCTCCCAGCAAGTCACAGATTCCACATTCCTCTGAGGCAGTGGTCAGAGTATACCTTAAACAGACCTTTCAAAACCAGCATATTTCTAGAGATTCCAGACAATTTATCTAGGTGACTATTGTTAGTAGCCTTGTATACAGAGCAGCAAGATTACAATACCATGAGTTAGCAATAATCCTTTTTGGAAAAACCACCAGTAAACATTTAAAAAAGCACAAATACACAAACTGAAAACAAAATATCTCAAGCTTGAAATGCTGTCCCTCTTGGATAAGGAATTCCTGACTTTCTCTAGACATAACTCCTGCTGCTGCCTTCCAGTAGCTCCCCTCCTCCCTTTAATCTCTCAGAGCCTGTGCAGAAAGGAGAAGCAAATCTGTATTTAACTCTCTGTACACTGATGACCAGATAGAAGGAGAAGCAAATCTGTATTTAACTCTCTGTACACTGATGACCAAATAGAAGGAGAAGCAAATATGTATTTAACTCTCTGTACACTGATGACCAGATAACGAATACTCTACTGAACACAAACACTCTTAGTTGGCCCCAACATTTTGAATGAAGTTGTATTTTCACTCTGAAGTACAGAAAAACACAAACCCACCTTAAGCTTTAATGCACATGGAGCAGTGTTGAGTAAGAGATTCAAATAATCCCTGGAAGCACGTTAATCTGGAGAGAGCTGTGCATCAGCAAGGAGAGCAGTGGCCGGCACCAGAAGCCCCTGCTGCAGTATGACCAGTCATAATAGCAAGTAAAAGAAAAGTGAGAAGCAGACTGAGCAGATTCCTTTGATTCTCATCTGCTGCAAGTAATTCATACTGAGAAAACCTAGGTATGTTTTCTGGATAAAATGGGAGCTTCTCTGAGCTCATCTCTGAACAACACGAAAATGTTGAATGGCCTTCTTTGCAGACCGCTCCTGCAAGGGGGAACCTGGGGTTTAGGAATGAGACACCCTACGGAGCGTGGCTGAGCTTGGCAGATGCTGTGGCTGGGCCCAGGCTCAGGACAGGCCACTCTTGTATGGTTTGTCTGTATCGTTGCCAAGATTGTTTTTCCACTTCTGGAGGCGCGTCTCGGCGCGCACATCTGGCAGCACGCTGCGGTGTGAACAGCGTTTACTGCTCTCCCTGCATATGTTATGCATCCAGTGACATCATGCGCTCTTCGGATTGCCAAAGCTCAGCCTCTACTGTACAGACCACCAAAACAGAGCCTCAGAATCCCCGTGGGGAAACGGGCTACCTTCCAACCCAAAAGGTTTTCCCCTTGCAAAACCTTATTTCATGCTTCATCTGTTGTGCTGTGTTCTCTCCTACTCACACCCATTCTACTTCCCACCTACTTGAAAACATTTTTCAAATCATTCCTAATGTGCTTATATCTTATCCTGCCTGCAAATATTTTCTATCTGCACAAGGTCATAACTCCTCTGAACCAAGCATGCCCTTTTGCTTTTATTCATAGTGAGTTTTTAACTCTTCAACAGCCTGAATACTTGGAAAATCTGTATTCCATCTCCATCCTCAGCATTTGTTTTTCTTTGCTATGGGTAATAGCAGGTGATGCAGTACAGATAGTTGTTCTCGGGAGATGAGATCAATGGCTCATCTTGTGTAACACTCATTACTTATCATTGTCTCAGCAGCAAGGCAGCTCTCCAGCACACTTAACAAAATGGGTTTTACCTTGTAGGGCAAATCAGAAGAAAAAGAATTCTGTTCTATGCAGCGACCCTCAATTGAGACGCAGCCCAGCATGATTAATTTCCCTGTTGGAATGGCTGCAGCAAAACAGAGGGGGCTAACAAGGCCATCAGTTAATAGCTGTGTCCACCCTTTTCTCTCTGTGCCTGAAGACGTATCCTCCTTCACCATATGCTTGACTACCACTGTGACAGCTGTGGACGGTGTAGGTACCAGCTCAACAGAAGATAATCTTAATTCATCATCTTCCCTATTGGCAATTATCCTTGTTCATTTCAAACCCAAGGTTAGCTTTATTTAGCACCTTTATCTCTCAGAATGCCACCAACATTCTGAGCGCTGCTGGCTATTCAGCATCAACCACTGTTCGGTTATGTAAGGACTGGAACCTTCACAGGATTCTTACTTCCCAGCTAAGTTCATAATCAGGTCAAATCAGTCTAATTCCAAAAGTATCTCAATTAATCCTTTGAAAAGCATCAGCCAGTTCCTTCAGTTTGCTCACTGTTGTAACAAGAACATTTTCAATGTTAGATTTTTTGTAACTTCCCTGATATTTACTATTCAGAACATCTTGAAAAGATATTTGACTATAAAAGATATCTGAAGCATTTTTAGAAAGCAGACTACAGGTTAACCTACAGCTGCCTAGAGTTTATTGGCAGTATCTTGAAAGCTGTCACTTTCTGTGGTTTTAAGATGCCCCTAATGAGGGTTTAGACTCCAGAATGCACCGCCCATATGCTCGCCAATCACCACAGCCAGCAATTTGTGCAGAGAGTGCTGAGGTCTCAGCCCACTTCCCAGTCAGGCATTGATATGAAAGGCTTTCAGTTATCAAATCTCCTCCCTACCTTAGGCAGAGTGGCTCGCTGCAAAAACTGTGTGACTCAAACAGATGCAAAGCATCTACACCACATGTTTGCTATTGGTAGTACACGTTTGGACTTGATGGCCTTTAAAGGACCTTTCCAACCAGAGCCATTTGATGCTCCTGTGATTCTATGTTGCAATAAGCGTGGAAACGTAGACTCAAAGTTCACATGGACTGAGATTTGTATTGGTGTGAATGACAGAAATTTCCTAATGGCCTTCCAATGGTTTTCAGTATTTAACGTGCCTGCAACATGTGGTAGAGAGGCCCTTGCTGGCTATTAAACTTGCTCTGCGTGCAGTGTAGGCATTGCTGGAATGTAAATAGTTCTCACATGGTTATGTTATTTCTGAAACAGGCCTGTCTATACCACTTATTATTATTGAGCAGCACTACTAAACCCTGCTTACGACTCTCGGCATCTGCCAAAAAGCTGCGAGTCACACCAGCTCCATTTCGGCTCTCCCATTTGTAACACATCTAATGAGCAGATGGTTAATTTTTGTGAGGGGAGAAGAAAAAACAAAACAACTTTTGTTGGTGCAAGTGACCGGGAGTACTTTAGTTCTCAAAAGCCAGTTGCTTTGGATGTTTGCTCAAATTCCTGACTGCAAATTTAGCTTTCTCTACGTTACTCAAGAAATATTCATATCCTGTATTTGTTTTCAAGTAAAACAAAAACCTGTTAGGTATTGTTGAAATGTTTTTAGATATTTAGCAGTTGGGAGATACTCCAAGACTAACAAAACTTTCTTGTGCCTGGTTCCTGTGTATTACCAGCAATAAAGTCCTTGTAACTCTTGATCACCAGGGGTATGTGTTTTTTCCATCTTTATTACTGCCACCTCATTAAAGACAGTAGATGAAGCTCCCATACAACTGTCCCTGCCTCACCATCACAGCTGATCTCGCAAACACAGCCTCAGACTGGACCTGAAGGCTACGCATTATCTAATGTCTGAACACTTGAGCAATGCTGCTGTTCATGTCAGTAATTTGTTCTGAGAGAAGACACCAGACCTATCAGGTATGGTGGTACTATGGTACAGTCTTTCCTCAGTACAGCTAACGAGGGTGGGATGCCATTCAGACACCGAGGAACTGGCACATTCACCAAGGTGCAGGCAAACAATTAGGTAACACAGTTTCTGCATGCAGCATTGTTAGGAGCTGGGGAGTGTCTAGCAATCTGTAAACACCTCAGTAGAACCTAAAGCAAAGCATAAACACCACCTTCTTGATCTTCCCTGTGATAAAATACAAAAGAAAAGCTAAATTACCATTAAAAATCCCTTCAGTGGCCTCAGCATTTGAAAAAGCAGCTCGCTCACCGCACTTAACTGTTTTCATTTCTCAGATTAATAGAACGAAGATCTGTATCTGCCACATTCAAATGACTTCATAAAACATGAATTCACAGAAGCAACAGTAAATTTTTAATTAGTGAAATACAGATGGTTATTTTCAGACATATTTTAAGTTTCCCTATCTGATTAAGCACCAAACCCAACACAACACACAACATATTTACAAATGCATAAAAAAATATTTATAGCTCCAGGACTGATTATCATTGTACTTAACAGTACTGAGCACTCGAAATTGCCAACAATAAAAACTGCTGTTCAATGATTTCTTTTATTTTCATGTGTGTGTCTAGTTTAAGCACTATGTTGTGTGGGAAGACAGGAGAAACATTTTAAAAAGCATTAGTATTTTGGAGGAGAAACTGTGCACCAGACAATGGACGCTTCTGCGCCAGAACCAAGTTGCTGCTTTGGATCATTAACTAATAGCTCCGACGCTTACGACTCCTCTCTGTGCAGGCTCCAGAATCAGTCTCATTCTTTGGTGCAGCTCAAGTGTCAGACAAAGCAGAACAAATGTGGGAGGGCATGAAATCATACAGGCAACCCATTTCTTTTTTCTTCTCTGGAACGTTAATTTAGGGTCCCTAAAAGCTATGTTTACTATACACACTCCTCTTATTCGCATTCCTTTTCTGCTGCATTCCCTATTCTGTTACAGCTTTCCAAAGCTTTAATGATTGCACATTGCAATACCAAACATTTCCCTCTGCAGTTAAGTGCACATACTTTCTGCTTTTAAACCTAGGAGGGTTCAGTGCTATAGCTGTCCTTTCCCAAGCAGTCACAGAATCCATTATTTCTAGGCACACTTTTATAGCGCAACCAAATCCAAGAAGCTGACATTTTTTATTTAGTACCCGAGGGCTATAATCATGAAAAATTTACTCCCTGAAATACAGTTGCCTGCATTTCATATCCACCATACTCAGGATAAAAAGTAATTTCCTTGAACACACTGGTAACAATGGTAACTTAACGAAATGTATTGACATCAAATAAACATGAGCATGTAGCACATCTGAATTCTCCAGAGTGAAACTACTAGTCTCTGTTCCTAGCAAAGATTTAAATGAGGAAGAGGCCTTGAAGCTTGACATGTATCTCTGAAGGCATGGGAGAGGACTCAGGGAAACTGTCATTAAAGAAAATTGCTATTAGTCACTACAAACCTCTGATAACACTGTGGCTGACTGCAGAGCTGTCAGAGGCAAAACTAAGATGCCCAGGCAAGGAAAAACGAAAGATAATCAAGAAGCTTACAGGTATTCCTGAGTGATAACTGAGGGAGGCCACAGGTTACATTTACAACCAAATCCAACATCAGTTGCTTCCCAGCACCCACCCCTCTGGTAGAAAAAAAGCAAAGGAGAACCATTATTTTTTATTTTGAACCAATGAAGACTGGATTATGATTTAAGAAAAGATAACAAGAAAACAAAATTAAGGGAATCTGCCCAAAATTCCATTCCTGAGTGACTCCACTGGTCCAGCTGGGCACTGCGGGCAGGACCCATGGATCCTGTGCCCAACCCATGGGGGAGCTGTCCAGCAAGGCACCACCTGAAAGTGACTCAGCAACAAACCCTCCATCCCAGCCAGCTTCCACACAACAATGTTACTGTTTGCACACAAATTATGACATTAAATTCTACTTTTATGGGTCTGTAGCACAAATGGACTCAGAAATGATTAAGTTCTTGAGGAGAAATCAATCATTGACAATGAAATCACAACGGTTCAGGTACAACCTCTAGGTCAGAACATCCCTGAATCTCTTTGACCACTATCAAGTAAAACACTCACAAGGAAAATGTTCTCTCCATGCATCCTGTCTCCTCAAACTTCTCAGAATCACACAAACATCCAGGTTGGAAAAGACTCTTAGGATCGCCAAGCCCAACCTAGAACCCTACTCTACAAGATTCACCTTAAACCATATCTCTAAGAAACGCATCCAAACAACCCTTGAACACATCCAGGGGCAGTGACTCCACCACTTCCCTGGACAGCTCACTCCAGTGCCTGAATGGGTGGGCTCTCATACCCACCAGTGCTTAAACTCTATTACACACACCTACAACCTGATCCCCGTGGCAGCTCTTACGGAAGGAGAGTTGATACTCAACAGCTATGAGCTGAACGGAGCTGAACTTACATTCTCCTTTCTGCTAGACCTTTGTGTTTGTGCTTTGTTGGCAAAGGACAAAAGCCTGCCTGCAGATAGCCACAGTGAGTAAAACACAGACTACATAATCCATGGTAAAAATTAAGTCTCCTTCTTCACTCTGAAACGGGTGGGGAATTATGCCTCAAGCATGAACTTAATGCAGCATTTCAAGAAGGTTCCTTTCCACTTCACATATGAGATGAACTTCTATTAACAAAGATTTCTTCAAAGTACATTCTCTCTCTGTTAGCATCCCGTGTAACTGAGGCTTGGTATACATTTTTGAACAAGTCCATTAAAAATGCATCACAAAGCCATAAATTTAACATTTGTCCAAATAAAAAAAATAGGTTTTTCATTTGTCTCCTTCCAGGTCTATCAAGCACATGGAGCAGGACTTTTACCAGTGCCCAGTGCAAGTGTAAGGAAATCCATCAGATGCAGAGTTTGGTGAGATCCTTGAGGTCCCTTCCAGCTCTGACAATTCACTGATTTTTATTAATATTCTCAAATACTGGAATACTAACCAAAAAAAAAACAAATTTAAAAAGCCTTTATTATACTTTATATGCATCAACATTCATATGATCTATGACTTTGGTGAGCTGGCTCCTCAACAGATTTGGAATGAAAAAGAGCAATATAGGAATTTGCATACCTCTGCCAGCTTCTGGAAAAGTCATCAGCCATTATAAAAATCACCACACTGAAGAGCTTACACAAGTCTTGTATTTCATCTTTGGGACCTTATGATAGATTTCTAGTAACTTTTGGAGAAATTCAGCTATGTGACTTCCAGGATGCAAACTTTACATTCCAAAGTGAAAGGAAGACAGAAAGAGTTCAAGACCAATTTAAATCAAGAAGATAAAGCTGGAACCGGAGTGCCTGTTCACTATAGGACAGCAATAAGTTTGAAGTTTTCAACTTCTTTAAACTTCAGAAGTAAATTCTCTTAGTGGTCAATAACTCAACCATTAGAGTTTGTTTCTGCTGTTCCCCACAGCAGAAGGGACTTTATAATTTGCTCTTTAGAGCAAAGGAGAAATTGTAGACAAAGACATTTGTGGCAGAAGGGAAGTCACCTGCTTTGATTGAAAGTTCAGATGAGAGGCTGAGCCCTTGGCACTCAGAAACACATGGAAAGCAGTGACTTTGAGAGGACAATGGATTTGTAGAAATAGTAAGAATTGCTAGATTTTTTTTTTCTTCATCAATTAGAGCTGTCATCATGTTTTTGACTCAGAAAATGTCTGTGCTTAATGTGGCAGTTATCCCTGTGCTGTGTTTCCTGCCTTTCCATCCTGTTTGGCTGCAGGCAGGGAAATGGCAGGAATGATGTTACCTGAGTAAACCTGCAGCGTGCTGCAAGGTCAGCAAGGCAAAGCCCTTCGGCCCTGCACATCCCTCCAGTTGTTATGCAGCTCTCAGCAAGCCCTACCACTAATTAACTGGGGATTCTTGAACCTGGCACAGTGCAGTATGCTGTCTAAATGATGTCCTTAAGTGTTTCCTACTGACTTGTCATCAAGGCCATTTTCTGCTTTCTCTATTTTTAGTCTGCTTGTTCTCCCAAACTCTCCATTTCTGTTAATTTCCTCAGAGGCTGGTTGAGTTTGTAGGTCTGTGATGAGGATTCTGCAATGCCCAGACATGCCATGATATCTCAGACTGTGTACCCAAACAAGAAATGCAGGTTTCCAAGGGCATTCTTACCTATCACAGAATAAACCAGGGCCAGTATCCTAGAATCCCCTCCTGTTTTTCATTGCCATACAGCCACCTATTGGTAGTTCTGAAGAAGTAGGAAGTCTGATTGCAGTCCTTTCAGACTACAACGTTCAAAACACTCTCCCTTGTGCTGCTCAAATTCTAATCTTGGGCAGCCAGAACTCCATCATTTAAGTTTGGAGATACAGTGTAAATCCAAAATGCTAAACACCTACAAAAATATTTTCTGCAGAACATAATTAAAAAAAATCTGAGGCACAGCTGTTTGGGATTTGATTAATCAAACAGCCAATAACAGCAAAAAGAAAAAAAATAAGTGGGAATAAGGGGCTTGCAGACACTCTGTTAACAAAGATATAAAGGGTAAAAATGCAAACCAAATCGAATGTGTATGCAGGTTTTAAAGCAAACTGTTCTTGAAAGCATGTAAGACTCAACTGCTCTCATCGATGCTCTGCATCAGTGATGCACAGCTCAGACCAAAGGAGCCCGATTTGTTATGCTCTCATGCCAGCTATATCCAGTTTGATGTCAAAGAAATGGAAAAAGCAGTGTGAATAGTATGGACTTTGAAAAAAAAAAAAAAAAGAAGTAATATCTCTTAGAAATATGAAAAAAATACAAATATCTATCTAGGACTGAAATGAGATCCCAGACAGTGCCGTGAAATCCCTAAGCACAGAGCGCCCTCTCATGTGAGCTCTGTTCCAAGTCTTCAAGCTCCTCATGACTGAGTCACACCAGGATAACATTCAGAAAGAAAGGAGCATCTGAGATGAGGAAGCTCCATCCTTGTATGCTGACAAGAAAATTAAGAAATAAATATCTTATTTTTTAAGAATAAGCAAATGGAAAAAAAGATTATGTTGTGGTTGCTCCCTCCCTGGAGGTGTTCAAGGCCAGGTTGGATGAGGTCTTGAGTAACCTGTGCTAGTGGGAGGTGTCCCTGCCTATGGCAGGGGGTTGGAACTAGATGATCCTTGAGGTCCCTTCCAACATTACCATTCTATAAACCACTGAAGAGCTGAGAGCTGATCAGAAAAGTCATCTGGCAACTCCTTAGGGGTGAGGAGATGAAGAAAAGAAGTAACAACCCATGCTAAGGTTTAGTCTAAAACTACTGGGTCTGTATCCATCTGTCTGTCCCACTCTGTTCTCATGTTGTATTGCTGATGCTCTATCATTTCATTTAGGGAGAAAAGCAGCTCTACAGCTCATCTGCACAACAGCTTCCCCCTAGCAGTGCCATAGCCATCACTGCTGGTGCAGAGAAGGGAATGGCTCTTCTCCAGTGAAACCTAAGTGTTAGGTGAAACACTACCGCCTTAAAGCTAAGTACTACATGATGCTCATTATTTAAATAATGAGCATATATTATATTGAGCATATATTATATATATCATATTATAATGAGCATATATTATAATAATAAACTAAAAAAAAAAAAAACACACACACCTGAGAGAAAACTGAGAGAAAAGGATGATCCTGTAACTAGGATCTGGGTTAAACTCAATATTTCAGACTCCCTGTCTGATCTCAAGCATCCAGGTCCAGAACCAAGCACAATACTGTCATAAGCAAGATGTCATGCTCCAGATCAGGTCTGCCAGCTCCAGTTACAGCACTGCAGTCACTCTGCTCTGCTCTGTCAGAGCCACACTGGCAAGCCCATGTTACAAGGGTGCAACGACATGGCTTGGCACTAACATGAGTTACCAATAAACATGACAAATTCTCTCCTTGTATTTCCAACTGATGAAATAAAACAGAACTACCCCACCCACTTTACAGACAGCAAGAATGTGTAATGTGAAATGCAGGGGAAGAATTATGCACAGACCCTACTATAAAGGGCAAACAAGCTTGTCATAATATTCAAAATATTATCGGCAAGCTGCATTATGAGGAAGGGGGCAGAAAGTTGACACAACAGCAGTCCCTTCATCACAATAAACACACAGGCTATTGATTTGGGGATCCATCCCAATATGGACCAAAAATAAAAGAAAAGGAAAAGGGGAGCAAAGGAAAGGGATAGGAAGAAGGCACTGAAAACAACAGCAACAAAATCCCTAACAAGTAAATCTCTATATAATGAGAAAGTAGGATGAAAATCTACCTGGAGTGTTGTGATCAGTGCCCAATATGAGAGAGAAGGTCACAAAGATGATTAAGGAATTGGAGCATCAGTTATGTGAGACACCTTCATTTGCTTAACCTGGAGAAGGAAAGGTTTCAGTTGAGCAGGGTCCTAATAGTGTGTAGGAATGCCTGATAGGGGATGATGAAAGAATGGAAGCAGGCTGTTCTCACTGGTATTCAGTGGATGAAAAACAGGCAATGGGCACCAACTGCAATACAAGAATTCTCATTTAAACACATGAAAACAAACTTTTTTTGTGAGGGTGGTCAAACACTGCAACAGGTTTTGGCCAGAGAGGTCATGAAATCTCCATCCTTGGAGAGATTTGAAACTCTCTGAAATGACTATGTACAGTTCTGGAGCTCC
>VWYK01128059.1:2814-42793 GCA_013399775.1 Semnornis frantzii | reverse complement strand
CTGACAATTCTGTGATCCTGTTAGTTAGCAGAGCTGCCTAGCTAGCAGGATTAGGCCCTAAAAACATTCAAAGAGAAAACAGGTGACCCATATTCACCTTCACATCTTAATCTCTGCAGAATTTGAAACAGGCTCAAACCAAAGGGTGTCCTTGCCTCCCAGTGTATTTATTTTTTCTTAGATATTAATTTCTGGATCTGAAGTTCTCCAAAAATCTATGCATTCAGATCAGCAGCTCTGGTTCATGTCCACCTCTTTATGCACTGATCTTACTTGCATAAAAGGATGAATACAGAGAGCTTGCCAATTTGAAATGATCAAAGCTGGTGGAAAACATTTGTTTCTAATATCATTTGTGAAAGGATTTCATCAGTCTCTCTCTATAACTAAGAGACATAAGTTAGATAGCCTTTGTATACTTAAATGGAAGTAAATAGAAGTGATTAACAGAGATAAGAAGGTTAACTCTTACTACATGGAGTTTGGCTGCACACTGAGCTGATACTGAAGTCAGAGGAATGACTTTGCATTTGCAGTTTTGCAGCTCTTAACACATGATGTGATCAAAACACTTTTCAATCCAAAAAGTGAGTTTAGGGCAGAAGAACTGTGTTTTCTCTACGAGAGGTGAATGAAAGGCAGTCTGGGGTTCCTTTATTGTGCCATGCCCTTCTGCCTATGCTTGGATCACTTGACAGGGAGATAAGAGTGAGAGGATCTCACCTAAAAGCCATGTTGCGTCTCAACTCTCACAGTTCTCCAAGCCTATTATCATCAAGCCCCATGTGTATAAATATCTGGTGTGCTCACAGGGTTTGGTATCTGATTAGCATTAGCAGATGTGTAAGGAATCAAGGCAGTAACACCAGCAGTTTCCCCTTCCATTACTCTACTGATATGCTTCCTGAGCTTATTATTTTCTTTTAAAGAAAAAAATGAAAGGTAATTCTATAAATCACAGTATCACAGTATCGCCAAGGTTGGAAGAGACCTCGAAGATCATCAAGTCCAACCCATTACCACAGACCTCAAGACTAGACCATGGCACCAAGTGCCACATCCAAACCCGCCTTGAACACCTTCAGGGACGGTGACTCCATCACCTCCCTGGGCAGCCCATTCCAGTAGGGAATGACTCTCTCAGTGAACAACTTTCTCCTCACCTCGAGCCTAAACTTCCCCTGGCGCAGCTTGAGACTGTGTCCTCTTGTTCTGGTGCTGGTTGGCTGAGAGAAGAAAGCAACCTCCTCCTTGCCACAACCACCCTTCAGGGAGTTGTAGACAGCAATAAGGTCTCCCCTGAGCCTCCTCTTCACCAGGCTAAACAATCCCAGTTCCCTCAGCCTCTCCTCATAGGGCTTGTGCTTGAGGCCTCTCACCAGCCTCGTTTCCCTTCTCTGGACATGTTGAAGTACCTCAATGTCCTTCTTAAACTGAGGGGCCCAGGGCGGGACACAGTACTCAAGGTGTGGCCTAACGAGTACAGAGTACAGGGAGAGAATGACCTCCCTGTTCCTGCTGGCCACACTATTCCTAATGCAGGCCAGATGCCATTGGCCTTCTTGGCCACCTGGGCACACTGCTGGCTCATGTTTAGGCGGGTGTCAATCAGCACCCCCAGATCCCTTTCTGTTTGGCTGCTCTCCAGCCACTCTGACCCCAACCTATAGCTCTGCATGGGGTTGTTGTGGCCAAAGTGCAGCACCTGGCACTTGGATTTGTTGAACATCATCCCGTTGGGCTCTGCCCATCTGTCCAGGTGGTTGACGTCCCGCTGCAGAGCCTTTCTGCCCTCCGACCCACCAATATCTGCCCCCAGCTCAATGTCATCTGCAAATTTGCTGATGACTGACTCGATGCCATCATCCAGATCATCAATTAAATCAATTGATAACTATTTACTGAGCCCTTCTCGGAATCCACAAAACAAATTAAAAGTGTCCATTTATAATCCTCATTATTTCAAGCTAATCTTGTGAAGGATTAATTTTATCACATTTGGTGTTACTGATACTGTCAGAGCAACACTAACAGCCCCCAGATGTTCTTGCCACCCAGCTTCCTAAAAAGAAGGGCAACTTGGTGGAGGGGAAATTGTCTTTTTTTTTGTTGTTGTTGCAGTTTTTATAAAAAATAACAATGATTCCTCGTGCTAACAAACAAGTCCAACGCAACAGGCAAGAGTCTTCACTCACGCATACTGCACGAAGGAAAGTTCAGGACAGTGACTCTTTGCTGCTGGACAACAAAAGTACTGACAAACTGGACATAGAGCACAGAAAGTGCCTCTGATTCAAAGCAAATATTTTTATTTGAATTTTTAAATTGAATGTATTTTTACTGCATTCCTTCCCTTCTGAGCTTACTTTCCATAAACATGCAAGTAAATGAACTTTATAAACAAGAATACTTGGTAAAATCTAATTTTAGAGTGTGAGTTTTCAACTGATCTCCAAAAGCAAAGCCAATTCTAATCCAAGCTTTAATATGAATTTTACACTTAGTGATACACAGTTTGGACATGCTCAGCCCACCTAAGACTGCTACTGTTGACCCAGCTACAGTAATTGCCAGCCTAAGACTCCTCTCCATCTTTGCTCCCTGCCACTACCACCACTAAAGCAAACTCTCCTGAGCTCCAAGCCCAAGCCAGTTCAGCTCTGGCTCCCTGCATTGTCTAGCTCAGCTCCAGGATACAATTATGGTTTAAGAATAATAGGAAACTTACTACAGCTTGGCACCTTTTTTTTTCCTAACTGAAATACATAGTAGCCTTCCAGTATCTGAAAGGGGGCACAGGAAGGATGGGGAGGGACTATTTAGAAGGTCTTGCAATGACAGGACAAGGGGTAATGGGTTTGAACTGGCAGAGGAGAGATTTAGACTGGATGTCAGGAGGAAGTTCTTTGCAGGGAGGGGGGGGAGACACTGGCACAGGTTGCCCAAGGAGGTTGTGGAGCACAGAAGCACAGAAGGTGATCTTCAATCACATTGGGCGATTCTGTGCTCCACAGCCTCCCTGGAGGTGTCCAAGGCCAGGTTGGATGAGGCCTTGAGTGACCTGTACTAGTGGGAGGTGTCCCTGCTTATGACAGGGGGTTGGCACTAGATGATCCTTGAAGTCCCTTCCAACCTTACCATTCTATGATTCTACGATTCTATGATTCTATGACCAGGGGAAAAAAAAAAATCCCAATTAATCATTTAACCTATCAGATCTGACAGGACAGTAACTTGTGCCAGAGGGGAAGGCACAGTAAGTCAGGAACGATTTGGGAGTGGTAATACATAGCACAGGTCAGCAGCACTTTGCCTACGTTACTTTGCATGAATAGGAATTCTAACTTCTTAGTGAGTTGCATCAGCCATTGCATGGAGAGTCCTACTAAAACATCTAACAAACTGTGCATCCATTTGCAAGATGAGCTTTCCCCTAATGAGTTCTTTTTTTTTCAATTGCATTTGAAATATTGATTTTGCAAAGAAGCACATGAAGGATATGAAACTATGACAAAAGTAAACATGTGAACATCAAAGCATCAGCCAGTGGATAAATTACTACTAATTAGTTGTGTAGCTCTGAAGAAAAGTTGCTTCAGTCACTTCTCATGAGTTCTTGCATCAACTACCCTCTGTTTTCACAAAGGGCCAGGTTGGATGAGGCCTTGAGTGACCTGTACTAGTCGGAGGTGTCCCTGCCTATGGTATGATCTTTGAGGTCCCTTTCAACCTTACCATTCTATGAAATGGCTGTGAAAATCTGCACATACCTCAATGTCCCCAGAGAGTCAAGAAGCAAAATATCTTCTGTTCCACCACAGGCCCTTCTCTAATATGAAGGTTAACAATTAATCTCTAATAAGAAGATTAGAAATTCATCTATCATGGATTATAGAGACATCAAGCAATACAAAGAAAAATATGAAAGCAACCCAAGAAGTTTGCAATGAAACCACAACTGTGAGAAAAATCAGAATTAAAGGAATTGAAATCCCAGCTCTGCTTCTAACTTACTGTGTGGTCTTGGGTAAGCCACAAAGTGCCATATTTTGAACATCTTACTTACACTGGTAACCAGCTTCTTACAAAGCTTTTCTGCTTAACGTTGCAGTCCACAAAACTTGAACTATGGAAACTGCCTGAACATGGGTCTACTTATGTGAGGACAGGTTTTCCAGTCTTCTCCTAGAGGTTTCTTTGCCTCCATCTCTCCATAAAAAGCAGATGAAAGCTCCTGCCACCATGTGAATGGTGTTGCCGGGATTCATTCTAATTAGTTAACGTTTGCACAGCTCTCAGAAAACGCAAAGCTTGAAGTCTGAGCCATGCAGCTGGAGCAGATGTAGTTCAAACTTAATCCCCCAGCTTTGAATTCACTGAGTTTTTAAGTAGCTGCAGCATGTGTGTGAAAAGAGAATAAAGGAGCGTTCAGATCTCCTCCTTAGTTAGGACCAAGGCCTCTGTGAAAACACAGTACATACTATTTTAACTTGTGTTTCTGCTTCCCTGTCACGTTATCAAGCAAGTGGCCTGCCACAAGCCACAGACATTGCTCTACAAATCTTCTAGTGTGCTGGGAAGTCCCATAGATAACTGCACACCACATCCCCATTATTACATAGTATGGGTCCAGCAGCAGTACGTTTCACATATCCCAAATCTTTTCCATACATTTGGCACTGTCATACCTTAGTCCCTTAGATTTTGCTCCACCTTTCTTGTTTCTCTAATATGGTTAATGTTACCCAGCTGTTTGCAGTCAGCTTTAAAAGCTATAACTAAATTAGCATTCCTGCTGAAGCTTATTCCCTCACTATATATTCCCAACATTACTGATGTTCTCCATGCATTTCTTGACATTCAAGCATGGCTTCACTTTTATTTGCACAGTGTTATGTTACAAGAACCAAGTCATGTCTNAAAAGAAAAAAAAAAGAAAGAAAAGAAGGGAGAGATGGGCCTGGAGAAAGACTCTGGATCAAAACAGTCCCTGGATGCTGGAGAAGTTTACATCCAGGCTGGATTAGAAATGTGCAAGTAAACCTCATCACTCGTCTGATTCCCTGTTCCCTGTGAGTACTTACAGCATACATACTCCAGCAATGGTAAATCAAGACCTTCCCTCATGATAAATTAGGGGGATAGGTTAAATGACAATTATTTAAAGCAATAATTACATGTTTAAACTGCAGTGTTGAAATCTGTCCTGCACAGCTTGCACCCCAGTAATGTGTTTAGGCATCTTTAAGTGAATCTTGCTTTTCACTTACTCTGCAAGAACTTGGGTGTGGAGAACCCCTGGAGTTAGTTATTACTGGTGCCTAGGGCAAACTGCAGAGCTCCAGCACCAAGACCTCAAACTGTTGGTGCTCAGGGTAAAGCCCCACAGCTATTCTGTGTAGAGCATGTGCTGCAGCTTTCTCAAACAAAGGCAGACCCTCTGGGACTCTCAGGATCTCTTTTCTCCTAGGTTTGATATCAGACCCCTCTAAAGTGGGATGGTAGCTTGGTTTGCTGGGTCAGGTCTTTCAGGATTTGAACCGAAAGAAAATAGATGTTTTGGTAATACTTTTGCATCAGAAAGTCTGATTTTATTGGACAGTGGCAATTCAGATAACTTCCCAGTATGTAATGTGGCCCTACTCACATTTCTAGATCTACCAAAAAGAAATAATTTTTCTATTACCCTCCATGCAATCCTTGTGCCCCTGTAAATATCTGTCCTGTTTGAGTGTGGTTTACAATGGGGTTCTTCACCCCTCCTGTGCCTGACTAACGTGAATTTCTTCTCCTTTCTTATTCACTATTGTTTGTACAAAACAGATTTCCTCTCCTATTCCATGTTCAAAGCCTGAGCCCGTGGTGAGCAAGTTTTGCACTCCCTGCCATGACCTGGGGTGGGGAGTGAGGTGACTCAAGCCCAAACACACCTGGGAAGGTCTGAACTCCTCCCTCCAACAGTTCAACGAAGGGGGAGGCAGAAGAGAATTAAAAATGCATCGGCGCAAAACAAACCAGTCCCCAGCAAGCTCCTGCTGGCAGGCTGCACGCTGGCCTCTGGTTCCACAGGATATTTAAGTGGAGGCTAACTAATCATTCCACTGGTGGAGAGAGGAGTTCATGTGTGCTGAGAGTTCATTGTGTGCTGAAATAATTTGTTCAGTCAAGTTTCAAAGGCGTCCTCTGTCTTCTGCAGCATTAAGGGTTGGATTATTAATTTAATGGAGTGGTTGTGCTATGCAAGGAAGTGGGAAAACAGTCTACTTCCATCTTGGCCAAAGCAGTAAAGCCTGGAGCAGCTTTATATGGGTTTTTCATCACTGTTAGCCCCTGTGAGAAGCAGAATGGTGTTCCTGCTGCTTCTCACCCTGAGAAACGTTAGTGTCAGTCCCAGTATGATCCTTCCTCTGCGTTTTGCCTGTAGGAAATGACTGATTGCAGCAGAACTCTTGTTGATCCCAGCATAGTCTGCTCTCACAAGCCATTGGTGGATCCAAAACAAGCATCAGGAGAGACCAGTGCTAAATGCGTGCATTTGGGTTTCACATATTTAATTTCAGGTTTTGTTTGTGGGTCTTTAAGTTGGGGAAGGGGGTCCTGATAATATAATGGGTGGTGTGTGTGCTCGGGGGGGGGCGTTCATGCTAATTTCATAGAAGGAAAATACATGGAAAGTAATGGTACTGAAAGACACTTAATGGACATTAAATTAGATACGAAAATTCCATCTGCTGAAACGGCAAAAAGCCTCATGTAAATGTGGGATACATTTACAGACAATTCATGTCACAGGCAAAGAAAAAGGGAACTTTCTTTCTTTAAGTGACAAAGTACCAGCAATGGCCTAAGACTTAGCATGCTACAGTTAGCGCTTGACGTTAGTGTGTTCAGAGAAAATAAGCAGAAATTAAGAAATGCTGGAAGAATAGGTCTATAAAAAGGATAAAGTGCCTGTGTGCATGCAGGAAAAGGACACAGTTCACACCAATGGCTCCAGAGCACAGCCCAGAGAGAGTCCAACATAACCCAGGTTGCTTTAAGTTTGCGTGAACTGGGTCCACCAAAGCGAATCCATCTACAGTCCCAAAGTGAAATGAATCCAAAGATTGGGAGTCACCCTCCACAGAATTGAGCAGAAGTAGGGCTGGATGAAAACTGGGGGCTTTGCAGCAGAAAATATTGAGAAAATAGACATTTTTTAAAAAGTGTTTCCAATAAAGTGTATTCCAGCCTTCTTGTATTGAAGAGGAATCCAGAGATCTGCTCTGAAGATACAGTGCTGAATTCATTGACCACAAACATTTGGTGTGTGCAACTTTAATTATAACTTTCCAAAACAAAAATAAGCCCTTGAAAATTCCAGGAAAACAATCTATTGTGTTCTCTTTTATCACTTTTTAACATAAGCCATACATCAGTTTCTTCCTGTGTTTCCTCCTACCACAATATCATGTCCCTAAACTTTTTTTCTCCCTTTCAATGTCATTTGTCCCTTTCAATGAATTGAGTAATTCACAAATAAATAATCCTTTACTGCAGCAGCCCAAAATCATAGAATCATAGAAACATAGAATGGTAAGGTTGGAAGGGACCTCAAGGATCATTTAGTTCCAACCCCCTGCCACAGGCAGGGACACCCCCCACTAGAACAAGTCACTCAAGGCCTCGTCCAACCTGGCCTTGAACACCTCCAGGGAGGGAGCAGCCACAACCTCCCTAGGCAACCTGTGCCAGTGTCTCACCATCCTCACTGAAAACAACTTCCTCCTAACATCCAGTCTAAATCTCCCCTCTGCCAGTTTAAACCCATTGCCCCTTGTCCTGTCATTGCAAGACCTTGTCAATAGTCCCTCCCCAGCCTTCCTGTTGGCCCCCTTCAGATACTGGAAGGCTACTATAAGGTCTCCTCGAATCCTTCTCTTCTTCAGGCTGCAGAGCCCCAACTCTCTCAGTCTGTCCTCATAGCAGAGCTGCTCCAGCGTCTAACTCTGTCATGAATCCTGTCCTCACTTGACCTAAAAGTTTGTTATAGATATGTAAATATAATCCAGAATTGTCATACTATGGACTATGGATGATCATCAGCCTTGTGTTTGAAGGCAGGATTATACACCCTGGTTTCTTTCCCTGCAGCCATTCCACTTGAAAAGCATAGTGGCAAAGGACTATTTCCATTACTGTATACCCCAGATTAGGAAAACTCCAACACAAACCCAAGACATAGGCAGAGTGCCAAAGGTGCTCTGGAGGCAAGGACATCCAACTTCAAACTATTTTTGTGCTTAGCCTTTCAATCTAAAATTGAAGCCTGTGACGTGCATGTTGACGAAATTTACACTTGGCCTACTAATTATGAAAGTTATCACAGGATATGCTGCTCACTAATAGGAAATAATAAATAACCATATCAACACACAACTGTTTCCTGCCCTGCTAATTACAAAGGAGAAACTCTTTCCAGTTAAAGGAAATGATCTATTCAAAGAGCAGTGACATTTCTGGTCTAATTGATAACATGATTAACTGAGTTGGATCAGGAAATGTCCCTTGAAGGGACAGGCAAATGAGCTGTAGAGATGCTTCAGAGGTAGAGTTCTCACACTATGGGCAACCAAATGAAACAAGGAGGATTTCCTCAGTAACCTGGTAGAGACTGGGAGGAACTTGCAGAATGGCTTCTGATATCAAAATATTTGTAGAAAGGAAACATGTATTGAAATGGGTTTATGAATGGCAATCACCATGGAATTAGCATGCAACCTCTTTAAAATACCTGAGAAGAATAAAAGCATTTTGAGGAAACAATTCAAAAGAAGACAACTCTGTGAATTGAAATTAGCTATAAATTAAAACACAAACAGTTGTTAATGCAGCAAAGAATAAAAATTGGCGTAACTTTTTCTGCTCCAACAAAACTTCCAGAGGCTTGGAGTAGCTGAGCTGTCAAATTCCCCGGAGTTGTAGAGTGTGGAAGGAAATGGCCAAGAAGATCTGCCAAGTAATGAATCCATCACTATTGCCCATTCCCCATACTCCCTGTTCTCACATCACAAGTCATTGGAGAATGGCTTGCTGTACATTTCATTTCAGCCAGTTCCCATGTGAGTGGATAAAATGATCTGGTTTTCCAGTGATGCTTCCAGGTTTTTGAGGAGTTGTACTGAAATCAGGATATTGTCCTGCAGAGTTTGGGAAGGAGGATGGAAGGAAGAGAATAAAGGGTAAGCTTACGCCAACCAAAAATATGGGCCCCCAACTCATTAGTTCTTATGTTCCTTCCCTTCATTGTTCATCTAGTCTATCATCCCACTGTGTCATCCTGTGACATGTGTTTCACATCCCAACCCTTCCAGATCTAAACTCTTTTTCACCCTTCTATTTCTTTCTGCCCTGTCTTTCTTCCAGCAAACAGCCACCCTACACGGGCTGAGCAAATGCACTCCCACTAAGTGTCCTTAGAAAGGCTTCCAGAGTTGGCTTCTAAACTCTGATCATCCTCCCAGCTCAGAATTGATGTTGAAAGACTTGCATAAATACACACCCTGCATTTGTTCCCCTGTTCTGCTCTTCATCCTGGTGTGAATTAGGGAAACTTCTTCTAATATCAATTCTGTTACTCTGCAGAAAAAATTACATGGATGAGTGAAGAATCAGGTCCATCCATTTTCTTCTTTTCAAATAAATGAAGTAATTTGTTTGCCTTCTTAAAATGAAATGGTCTTTCAAATGTCTTTTTTTGCACTGGATATCACATGGGTCTTCTATTATTAATAACAACAGCTACAACAAACAACTAATTAAAGCACACAGTGCTTTTTTTTAATTACTTTTATTGGTCTAAATATTGACTGTTGACAGAAATGTGAATAGCAGGAAAACAACTCAAAATATTGCTTCACAAAGATTGATTCAAGTTGCTGCTCAGAAGATACTGCACCATATGGAAAATGTAACTGATTAGCTGACAAATTTGTTTAGTTTAAACAAGGGTAGGTAAGATCTGATAATGCATGGAATCATTTTGGCACATAGTGCAGCTCTTGCAGACCTATTGCATTATGCCTATCATCAAGTTAGTTCATCTAACAGCACAAAGTGGAACACCCTGACCCTTCTTGTCCCTGTTAATCACTTTTAAGTAAATAATATCCCTTTGGAGTATAGTGATTCATATGCTGCAACCAAAGATATGGTCAAGCTGTGAAGTGGTCTTCCTGCAATGATAGGTAAAGTCAGGGAGCAAAGATAAGGGAAAATTTTGTCAGACTGTTATCATTACTTCACTTTTTAATTGCCTATAAAAGTTTTTTTTAAAACAGAAGGGTTGCATTGAAGAACACAATCCTTTCT
Organism: Semnornis frantzii; assembly: GCA_013399775.1. Taxonomy (NCBI): domain Eukaryota; kingdom Metazoa; phylum Chordata; class Aves; order Piciformes; family Ramphastidae; genus Semnornis; species Semnornis frantzii. The sequence goes on along the minus strand of VWYK01128059.1, from coordinate 32,443 downwards.
GTTTTCTTTCAAGACAGCTTCTAAACAGCTGTTCTGTTTCTCCCCCATCGTCACCTATTTAATTTTAAGATAAGGGACCCTTAGGAATCATTTCCTCTGAAAGCAGCTAAGAAAGGTTATGTACCTCTAAAATGTCCTATGCCATTTCCTTAACAAAAAAAAAAAAAAAAAAAGAAAGAAAAAGAAAAAAGGAAAGTCAGACCAATTCCTCACTTCCTGAGGCATTGTTGTAGTCCTGATCATGCAGGGCAAAAGCTTAGCAAGACATCAAGGAACTTTACAGTTCAGACATCTACTTTTCCTCTTTCTGCTTTCCTTTCCCAGGATCCAACCCTGCTTGATACTGATATGCTTCTGCATCACTACAGCCTGCAATAGGTAAGAGCAGGCTTCTACTCTGCTGCTCCAGGCATGATTTAGAGAGCTGGCCAGTCAGCTACTTGTCTCTGCTGTGATTTTTAATCTCTCCACTGCAATACAGAGCTGAGACATATCTCTAAGACACCCATTAAGCTGGAAGTCAAGGAGATAACTCGTACACAGCCAAAAGGTTATCTGCACTGCAGAGAACAAACCACAGAATCAACAGCCTCCCTTGGATCGAGCTGTTCTGCACTTTGTGGCAGGTAGGTATACTTGCTGAAGTTCTCAGGTCAAGACAGCAGTGCTCACAGATGACAGCTCCAGGGCTGATGACCCATACAGCTATGCAACTAAAATTTTGCTGCTACAATGTTTTATAACAAAGTCTGTTCCTGTTGTAGATTAAAAAGCCAAGACTTTGCTCTACTCAGTTATCAAAACTGCTCAGAAACCAGAGTCAGTTTGTTCATATAAAGATGGATGATGTGTGCAAGACAGGTACTTTGCAAAGGACAGATCAAGAAGCTCCACATTACATGTTAGACAGATGCATTAATTAAGCTTAATTTCTCAATCCATTAAAAGGAAGCACATCATGTTTCAAGGAAGAGTGACTGTATGCCTTTGTCCTTTTATTCAGGAGATCCCACAAGTAAACACTGTGCTGGAGCAGACCTGAGGCTGTGGGTTTGATCTTGTTTTGATTTGCCCTCTCACATTTTGCTGAAGGTGGGGGAAAGGCTGGCACAGTATTTGATTTGCCTTCACAAAGAGCAGGTTCAATACACTGAGACACTTAACAGGTGTGATATTTTTCTTCCATCATTTCTCTGAGTGCTTAGATCATGGTCTCTACTGTCGGTTTTTGTCAGAGTCTGCTGGGCAAACAACAAGAGGACAAATGCCCATCTGCACTAAATCAGCAGTACCACACCGATGTCTGCAGTAGGTGGAACTGTTCCAGTCTATGCCAGCTATCTGGGGTAAGAGTTTTTGTTGGACCATGTAGTCTCTTGAGGTGTTTGACTTGAACACATTTATCTCCAACACTTCAGTTAGAGACTTCTGATAATTTCTAAAAGCAGACTCTGAAGGCTTTATTTCCTGAGAAACTGATGCAAGGTAAGAGTATGTCTTTCATAAAGCCTGGGAAACATCTGTAAACTTCTTTGGCAGAGAACCAATTCTTTTCAACTAACTAATGCTGAACGAAAATCTTCTCTGTGAGACACATTCTTCTCCTATGGAAATTTTCTGCAGATGGTCACATTTCCTTTTTTTTATCTCTTTACTTACCATGATATACATAGTGGAGTATTACAAATGTTTTTTTTTTTTTTTTAATTACTCAAAAAAATTCATCTCCCTTTTTATTTTATGGACTTCAAGTATTTGTCAGGTCTACATGGAGCTAGAAACAGTTATCATTCTATTTACTGTAGAATAGAGGGGGAGAAAACCACAGAACAAAAAAACTGATTTTACTGAGTGGGTGAAAATTTTTCTTATACACTGAAGATTTTTGTTAGGTACAGCTATTTAGCATGACTTTATATCTCAATGTCAAGAAAAAATGAGAGGCCTAAAAAGACTTTGCAACACAAATTATTCTTGGCATTCTTTGAGCATCCACAATAATAGGAAGGAGATTCACCTATAGCACAGCAGAACTCCATGTCACAACTAATTTGTTCATAGCATAGTGTGAAACTGAATCTTCTCCATGTTAAGTTCCATAAATCTGGCAATGAAGGTTATTAGTCCTATAAATTTATATACACATAGACAAGCACCTATAAAACTGAGCTTGCTGAATTACAGAATACTTTGCATTTCCTTAATATGCTTCTATCTAAACAAAACAGAAAGTACATACCCAGTGCTTTACTGCTTGACATCATGCTCAAATAAATTGTTTTAGTATCCTTAGAACATTTTTTCTTTGTGCATTTATATCTCCTCACATCCAGTTCTCTTCTACCATTTTTGAATTGACTAAAACAAATAATTCTATACTTTAACAGAGCCATGCAACATTTCAGTTCCAAAAAGATGTCATAAATAGTTTACTGTCAGAGTATGAGCTTAAAAATGTTAGGAAGAATTTCTTTGCAGTGAGGGTGGTGAGACACTGGCACAGGTTGCCCAGGGAGGTTGTGGCTGCTCCCTCCCTGGAGCTGTTCAAGGCCAGGTTGGATGAGGCCTTGAGTGCCCTGTACTAGTGGGAGGTGTCCCTGCCTATGGCAGGGGGTTGGAACTAGATGATCCTTGAGGCCTCTTCCAACTATGATTCTATGATTCTATGATTGGCATTGGAATGCACTGTCCAGGGAGGTGGTGGAGTCCCCATTCTTGACGGTGTTTAAGAGGAGGCTGGATGAGGCACTTACTGCCATGGTTTAGTTAATTAGAAGGGTTAGGTAATAGGTTGGACTTGATGATCTTAGAGGTCTTTTCCAACCTGGTTAATTCTGTGATTCTGTAATTCTGTGAAAAAAAGGAACGAGCAAACGAAAGCAAACGAACACAGTTTTGAAGTTTTTGATCTGACTGTGACCTTTGAAACTTTATGGGTGGTGAATTCATTAAAAAGATGCCAAAATACAAGCTCAAGGTCTCCAATCTATTTAGCGCTATAGAAGCCTTCCAGGAGGAAATGCATCACTAACTGAATGTACCTATCAAACACCAAACCAAACTGTCATGCTAATAGTGATTCCTTGCATAAAGAATAGTTAACATTAAAATCCTGATTCAATTTAAAAGATCTTTTTTAATAGATTGTACATTTTTTCCAGGTTTTGTTTATGGCAATCAGGTTATGCAATACGTAATTCACATCAGAACTTCCACTGTTCACAACTAGTAACATGTGAGGCAAATTAAGGATGGGCACACCCATTCAGATACAGATAAGATGAACAAACCTCAAATGAAAATTTGCTATAAAGGTGCTCAAAATGCGCTTTCAGGTTTGGAATGCTTATTCTTTCCTTTTCAATCACTTCCTGGAGAAGAGAAGGCTTCAAGGAGACCTTAGAGTAGCCTTCCAGTATCTGAAGGAGGCCTACAGGAAGGCTGGGGAGGGACTATTGACAAGGTCTTGCAATGACAAGGCAAGGGGCAATGGGTTTAAAGTGGCAGAGGGGAGATTCAAACTGGATGTTAAGAGGAAGTCCTTTGGAGTGAGGGTGGTGAGACACTGGCAGAGGTTGCCCAGGGAGGTTGTGGCTGCTCCCTCCCTGGAGGTGTTCAAGGCCAGGTTGGATGAGGCTTTGGGTGACTTGTGCTAGTGGGAGGTATCCCTGCCTATGGCAGGGGGTTGGAACTAGATGATCTTTGAGGGTCCTTCCAACCTTTACCATTGTATGATTCTATTCTATGATTCTACATTTCTTCGTTCTGAAGTCCAGCAAGTACAACTCAATAAACATTGCAACACATGCTTTCTTAGAAGACCCTACCTGTCTTTTCACAACCAATGCCATGGATTCTGTCATCAGTGCCAATCTCAGTCCAGCATCCATTTCTTTTCCCACTTAGCACTTTCTTTTCTATTATCTCTGATTCCATACATACAGTCTCCACACTTTGTTAATTTACATCACCTTGACACTCATCGTGTCCTTTTCTTTCTTGCTAAATTCTGAACACTTTTGTGCAAAGCTAAATCCAAATCCCAAATGGTAACTTTGATGTAAAGATTCAAACCAGGGCCACCCCAAACTCAGGCATGTTTAAGAGGACCAGTAAAAAAAATAACAGAAGAAAAAAAAGTGAAATATAGAAAAGTGGAAATGAGCCAGGGTATAAATAGACCAATTGCTCTTACCCTTTCCTCACTCCTCAGAAACTGTGTGTATGTGGAGGGAAGGCAGGAGGGCATTATAATTCAGGTGGGGCATTCAACCAAACAGTACCTTTTCTTCTTCTTTTTTTTTTTTTTTTTCCTTTTTTTATGCTCTCTACATTTAAATCTATTTCTTTCTTTCTATGTTATTTGTGTGCTCTGAAAAAATGTCAGCAGCCCTCTATTGCACTGTATATGTGTACACTGTACATCTGTACAGTTCTGGAGCCCCCAGCACAGGAAGGACATGGAATTGTTGGAGTGCGTCTAGAGGAGGGCCATGAAGATGCTCAGAGGGCTACAGCAGCTCTCCTATGAGGACAGGCTACAAAATTTGGGGTTCTTCAGCCTGGAGAAGAGAAGGTTTCCAGGAAACCTTAGAGTAGCCTTCCAGGAAACCTTAGAGTAGCCTTCCAGTATCTGAAAGGGGGCTACAGGAAGGCTGGGGAGGGACTATTGACAAGGTCTTGTAATGACAGGATGAGGGGCAATGGGTTTAAACAATGGGTTTAAATGGAAGAGGGGAAATTTAAACTGGATGTTAGGAGGAAGTTCTTTCCAGTGAGGTGGTGAGACACTGACACAGGTTGCCCAGGGAGGTTGTGGCTGCTCTCTCCCTGGAGGTGTTCAAGGCCATGTTGGATGAGGCCTTGAGTGACCTGTTCTCGTGTCCCTGCCCATGTGGGGCTCGAACTAGATGACCTTTGAGGTCCCTTCCAACCTAAACCATTCTATGATTCTGTATCTCCAGGCCTATATTCAGTTGGCTTCTTTTCCTCCAGATAGTAGAAATTTCAGTCAAATTAAATTGTACTTGGACATATAAATTGATGATTCAATTCTTAAGTAGTCTTTATCATAGCTATTGGTCAAACCAGTTGACTCCACAATAGGTACTATTACAGAATTCAAAACTTTGTGAAACTCTTTGTATAACTACAACCAAAACCTTCCTTCTGCTTTGAGGGAGTTGCTCTCAAACCTGAATAGGAAGTACTAGTCCAAGAGTATTCAATACCCTCTGTGTGACAAGAACTAAGTTGAAAAATGCTACTGCTGAGTAGCAAACCTGGATAAACGCTGGGCCAGTGGTCATGCAGCTCAGAGAGTGATGTGGGAATATTTAGCAATCATGGAAAGAAAAGGCATGAAGAATGCCACAGCTCTGGCTACTGGTACCCCTTGCGGTTTGAATGGGTGACAGGTAACTCTGCAGGCACCATCTCATTTCTGCTGAAGTGTACAGGAATCCACATGCAGGAATTTCTCCCCTTCCAGGAAGAACTTGTTTCATCTGATTCCAGCTCTGTTGATCAGTGGGCCCCAAAGGGACAGGGCAGAAATTACACCACATGTGGACAGATGAAACTAGTTAACCTTCTTCATAGTAGAGCTCTTACGGTTTGTTAAGTTTGGTAAGGGGACACTTGGGGAAGACTGCACTTACATACAGGGTGGAGCTTCAATATGTTACCTGGAAAATAGATGTTCCTTTGTAGAAAATCAAAAGCATCCTATCCCAATCAGCTGGTACACTTCCAACTGCAGAGCAGTCACGCATTCAAGTGCCCACGACCAAAGGCATCACTCACCCCCAGAGCTCTGCGAAAACCTCCACAAATCTGGCATAAAGAGGACAATTTAACACTTTTGCACTGCAGCAAGATGTATTTCAGCCTTACCTCATTGTTTTTGTGAAAATTAAAGGCAACGTCTACTTACTGTCTAAGGATGAAGCTCTTTTCTGAACAAAACAGTTGAAGCCCTGGAACAATCATAGAATCATAGAATGGTAAGGTTGAAAGGGACCTCAAGGATCATCTAGTTCCAATCCTCTGCCATAGGCAGGGACACCTCCCACTAGTACAGGTCACTCAAGGCCTCCTCCAACCTGGCCTTGAACACCTCCAGGGAGAGAGCAGCCACAACCTCCCTGGGCAACCTCTGCCAGTGTCTCACCACCCTCATTGCAAACAACTTCCTCCTAACATCCAGTTTCAATCTCCCCTCTGTCAGTTTAAACCCATTGGCCCTTGTTCTGCCATTGCAAGACCTTGTCAATAGTCCCTCCCCAGCCTTCCTGTAGGCCCCCTTCAGATACTCGAAGGCTACTCTAAGGTCTTCTGGAAGCCTTCTCTTCTCCAGGCTGCAGAGCCCCAACTCTCTCAGCCTGTCCTCATAGCAGAGCTGCTGCAGCCCTCTGAGCATCTTCATCGCCTCCTCTGGATGTGCTCCAACAGTTCCATGTCCTTCCTGTGCTGGGGGCTCCAGAACTGTAGACAGGAGTCCAGATCTAACAACATAATTGAAGAGGCAGGAACTGGCTTGTCACTGGAGAGGAAGTTCTGCTCTTTTGAAAGGAACAAGGCTTCAAAACGCAGATGAAATTCAATTTTAAAAAGTGTTTGAAGTCAGTCGAGACATCTTTCCTGATACAAAAGGATGCATTTTGGTTAAAAGTTGATCATTCGTATTTTCTTGGCTTTAATGACAAAAAACAGTCAACTTCTTCATCAAATGTCTTGGATATGATTGAAAGGGTTTGGTTTGGTTATTTTTTTCAAACCAGACATTCAATAAAATTCACATCTTAACATTTAGTTTTAAAGGAAAATTATGTTCCTCTTTGAAAACTTCTTTTGTTAAAAATTCTTATTAATGAATAATTAATATCCAAGTGCTTTACCTGTTTCACCTTGCGTAAAAAGCTAATGTTTTCAGTCCTCCTGGCATTAGGTTTTGTATTGCTGGAGTCTAGAGAAATACTTTGGCTTATTTTCTGTGCTGTGTAGTGTATTAATGTTATTTTAACATAAGTGGAGCAGTATTTCATTCTTCCCTCACAACTGAAAAGGGCATTATAAAGTCCATTTCAACTGTAGCATGCAGACAATGATTTTGCTTATTTTTTCATTATGGTGTGATAGGAGACTCAGATACCATTAACTCTGCTTATGCAAATTTATAAGCCTGCTGTTAGGAATTAAAACACAGTATATTTGCATATCTGCAAATTTAGGTGCCTCTTCACATTCATTACAACTGAATGAACCCCAAATCCTATATTTTAATTCCGAGATCAAGAAATATCAATTCATTTCTAGATAGCTTATTCTACTTTTTAATCAGCTGTTCTCACTATTTCATCCTTTTACAGAACCTATTAACTTTCATTGAACTAATGTCTTTCAGATCAGCTTGGAAAATCCATCATTTCCCTACAGGCTATATGAAAAGTTACTATTTTCACTGTTAAGTTTGTGCATCCAGGGATAATTATGTTATTCATGCTTGTTCAGAAAACACATTTATCATTTTTTTGTATATGTTGTGTTTTCTTGATGCCATAAAATATGCCACCTAACCGAATTCAGTACAGTGTTAGGTCCTTCAGACTAAAGGGATTTCTTTTTGCATATGTTGTGTTTTTTTGATGCCATAAAATATGCCACCTAACCAAATTCAGTACAGTGTTTGGTCCTTCAGACTGAAGGGTTTTCTTTTTGTATATGTTGTGTTTTCTTGATGCCATAAAATATGCCACCTAACCATATTCAGTACAGTGTTTGGTCTTTCAGACTAAAAGCTCCTGTGATTTCTGGATGATGGCGGTCTGTGTAAGACTGATCTTTTTAGACACTGTTTTTAGGTGACTGGTTTAAACAGGGGTCTGTGCATTCTGATAAAATCAGGGCTTGGAGTTAACATGTGAAAATAAAAACACAGGTAATGCAGGAAAATGAGATAAATGCTGCAGCTTTGAAAAGGAGGGAGACTGAACAATATTTCATAACTATTTTTTGAAGAACAGTTGGTTTAAATTTCCAAATAACTTTTGTTTCAAAGGGTCTGTATCAACACACATGCGAAAAAGAAACTTCTAAATAAGGCACAGTAAATTATTTCACTGCTTAGGTATTGGATTTCAAAGGGAGAAGACAGTATGCACAAGGATATTAGAGTGGACTATATTGCATCTTTGGGAATTGCTGTCAAACATTGATGAAAACAGAGAGACTGTCAGAGATCAGATGAAACAAAGAAATTATTGCATTTGGAAGAACAATGTGAAATGTGTGGCCAGTAGAGATTTCAAATGTAAGCTAATAGCAATCCACCAAAGAAGAAAGCTGGAGGAAGTCCCACATATTCAATTGTATTTACAGTCAGTAAATACCCCACCTGGAGTACTGCATCCAGTTCTGGAGCCCCTATTACAAGAGGGATGTGGATGTGCTGGAGCATGTCCAGAGAAGGGCCCCAAGGATGCTCAGAGGGTTGGAGAACCTCTGCGATGCAAACAGACTGAAAGAGTTGCGGCTGTTCAGTTTGGAGAAAAGAAGGCTCCCAGGTGACCTTATTGTGGCCTTCCAGTATCTGAAGGGGGCCTACAAAAACCTGGGGAGGGACTTTTTAGGGTATCAGGTAGTGACAGGACTAGGAGGAATGGCGCAAAGCTGGAGGTGGGGAGGTTCAGCCTGGATGTAAGGAGTAAGCTCTTCAGCATGAGAGTGGTGAGAGCCTGGAATGGGTTGCCCAGGGAGGTGGTTGAGGTCTCATGCCTGGAGGCGTTTAAGGCCAGGCTGGATGAGACTCTGGCCAGCCTGGTCTAGGGTAGGGTGTCCCTGCCCATGGCAGGGGTGTTGGAATAGGATGATTCTTGTGGTCCCTTCCATAACACAAACTCAGCTTCTGTCATTTCTAGAATTTAAGGGAGCTATGACATGTAGGAGGCTTACCTATTTTACATATTGCACATGCACTTTTTGGATGTTCTGTGAGTCTCATTGTACCTGAATGGAAGACACAGAATGTTTTCTCTCCAGCACAGGAAGGACAGGGAACTGTTGGAGTGGGTCCAGAGGAGGGCCACAAAGATGATCAGATTCTGTTGGTGGCACCAGGCTCGAGCCTGGGGATTAATCTCATGAGTCTTTGTCAATATATTTGGGTTGGTCCCTGCTGCTGGGATGGAGGAGAACACCACCTTTGTTCCTGAGCCCTTAAGCTATCTTCCCAGAAGCCCTGAAGTCTTTATTAATTGCTTTTGCATTTGTGTCCTTAACCTCACCAGCCCCAAGCTGCATAACCAGCAGCAGGTCCTGATCCAATGGCTGCACCAGACTGGGGAGTTTCTTAGAAATGTCCCTCACCTGTGCCCCAGGTAAGCAGCAGACCTCCCTATGGGATGGATCTGGCCTGTGTATAGGGCCCTCAGTTCCCTCAAGAAATGAATCTCCTGCTACTATCACCCTTCATTATTTCTCTTTTGTTCCCTTACAAGCAAGGTAGTGCTTTCTGTAACAACAAAGCACTGCACAGTTGATGCACCTTTAATGCATTTTATGTACAGACTTTTAGATATGTTCAGTTTTGTCAAAAATTGCAATGAACTTTCACTTCTTGAGTTCAGATGCTTGTTACATCAGCTGTAAACCTAGAGAAACTTCATGGACTTCAGCATAGTTATTCTACACATACATAGAATCATAAAATCATAGAATGATAAGGTTGGAAGGATCATCTAGTTGCAACCCCCTGCCATGGGCAGGGACACCTCCCACNCCCTCTGAGCATCTTCATGGCTTCCTCTGGACCCACTCCAACAGTTCCATGTCCTTCCTGTGCTGAGGGCTCCAAAACTGCATGCAGGACTCCAGATGGGGTCTGAGGAGAGCAGAGGAAAGGGGCAGAATCCCCTCCCTTGCCCTGCTGCCCACACTGCTCTTGCTGCAGCCCAGCACTCAGTTGCTGTCTGGGCTGCACTTGCACTGCAGACTCATGTTGAGCTTTTCATCAACCCAGACTCCCAGGTCGTTTTCCTCAGGGCTGCTCTCAGCCATTCCCCACCCAGCCTGGAGTTGTGCTTGGGATTGTGCCTACCCAGGTGCAGGACCTCACACTTGGCCTTGTTGAATTTCAAGAGGTTGGCTTGGGCCCACCTCTCCAGCCTGTCCAGGTCCCTCTGGATGGCATCCCTGCCCTCTAGCAAGTCGACTGTGCCACACAGCTTGGTGTCATCTGTAACTGAAATCACAGTGTGGTGTTATGTTGATGCTGGAGAGAGATCACAACCCATCCCTTGATTTAAGCAACTCTTGGATCTAAATTTACCTTTTGAACCACTGCACATGAGCTGCGAAGCTAACTATGTCCTTAGACTGAAGATGAGATGGAGTTCTCGGTCTGTTGTTTGGGCTTGAATTCGGACTTTCAGTGTATGCATTTACTGCAGTAGAAATGTAAAATGAGGATAAAGGTGTCTTGCAGAAATCTTCACCATCTTGTTGACTTGCCCTTTTGTGACCACAAGACTGTTTCACTCACATGTTCTTGCAAAGCCCCACTGAAGCTGGGTAAATCCCCAAGGAAACACAACACAAAACAAAGATGTGGCACCTAAGGGGAAATTCTTTGACTAGCAGCAACTGCTGCATTTGGATTTCAAGCAGTGTGATAACGTCATCCAAAAGATGCAGTACTGATGATATTCACCCTGTGATCTTTGGCACACTTTTACTATAAATACACAGATGTAGGCCCAATTAGAGTAGGGCATTTCTCTAGCCATGTTCTCCTACTGGAAGAGAAATATCGGCTGTGTATTAACACCTCAGATCCATACACTCAACCCATATTCCCATCAACAGAGTTTTTACTGTATGAAAAGGAGATGTCCAAAGAAAGATACCCAGGAATTCACACAAAGCCCAAACTAAGCATATTTGTTCACTTTTCCCCAGCTAGCAATCTTCTGATTTTAACATCTTTGCTCATTTTAAAGAAAAATAAACCTAGAAAATGAAAGAATCTTTCTGTTGCTTTTTATTTGTCAGTAATTATGTTCTTCCAACAGCGACAATCACAGAGCATAAGCTATTAGAGGTGACTGCTGGCTTGGAAATCTTCTGGAGAGTGTCATAAAGAGGAGATGATCTTCCACGAAGATGCTGAGAGGGCTATAGCAGCTCTGCTATGAGGACAGGCTGAGAGAGTTGGGGATCTGAAGCCTGGAGAAGAGAAGGCTTCCAGGAGACTTTAGAATAGCCTTCCAGTATCTGAAGGGGGCCNAGTGGGAGGTGTCCCTGCCTATGGCAGGGGGTTGGAACTAGATGATCTTTGAGGTCCCTTCCAACCTTAACATTCTATGATTCTATGATTCTTTGATCTTGAAAAAACATTAGACAGTTTTGTTTTGTTATCATACTTAGGAAAAACAAGTCAGTTTCACAGATCAGTAAAGAAGTGACTTCCTTGTTTCTTAATCAAAAAGAAATTGCAAATTTTTAAGCATATCAAAATTTATCTGGGCTTATAACAGATAATGCTGATCTGTCAGAAAGCCTTTAAGCTATAAAAAAACAAAACAAGACAAAACAAAAAACCCAGAAAATAATTTTTGCTTTTAGTGTGGCAATTTTTTTTTTTTTCTGTTTATGGCCAGTTGTGCAGATTTTCAAGGCAATGTTTTTTTCTATCTTGCCTTTCAGGTTCTAAAAAGAATTGTTTAGTCTCCTAAACAACACCATGCTGTTGCCATTCTCTAACTGGGACACAGTTAGGGATAACTGCACTGGAGTTAAATATAATTGGGTAAATCGTTGATTACTAACATACTGCAACCACACAAGTACTGTCTTCAGGGATTACTCTGATGAACAAAACAATCATCTGAGCACTTGGAGAAAAGGAGAGTCATAAATGTGGCCCACAGGAATTGCAGATAAGAGGAGTTGTACTGGAATTGCACATGATGGCTGCAGTGTGCATTTTCCTGTTATTAAAAGCACCATTTGTTCTAGAAAGTTGTTAGCTGCAGCTGAGGACATAACAGGAATTTGGATTTTAAGGAAAACAACACCACTTCTGATAGCTCTACATGCTGTCCTCAAAGCTGAACAAGAGGGTTTTGATTCCCATCATCAGAATCAAATAAACCTGTGCAAAGAGAGTGCCATGGTTCAAATGGAGAATGGCACATCCTGACTTGCAGCCATCTGCATAGGTTATGGAAAGCATCTTATAGGTCAGAGAGGGGATGGACTTGGCAAAAACAGTAGACCCTGTGAAATTATTGCACAGAGAACTTCAGCTAGTCTTGGAGTTACTCTGTAAATCACTGCTTCAATAAAGCTTATTCAGTTTACCAAGTTTGGCATCCTCTCAGCTTTCAGCCTCATATGAAATACTTCAAATTCAATATTTAAATGCAATTAAAGCTGTGACACAAATGGGCCACACCGATGCCAGCAGGTTTACTAGATGGTAGATGGTTCTCTGTTTTAAGACTCTGATGTTGTCTTGGTTTGTACTGTGTTTATAATATTTTTTTTTTATCTTTGAAAACTTAATTTCCTATTTTGTTTATGTGACAGCAGATAGAAAAAAAAATAGTAAATCTGTTATTGAAGTTTATATAAGGCCTAGATGTCACTGGAGAGGCTGGAGTTGTGATCAGTTACTGATTTCACTTGGGTTGCATATATGTAACTAAAAGCAGAATTTGACAATCTGTCCCTTGCAGTGAGAATGTGCAGACATACCAAATGTCATAAATGTTCCCAGCTGGAACTAAGGTCTGTATTTTTCTCATAGGGACAATGCATAGATTGGGAAGTTTGTCCTTAGTTCAGAGCTGGGTGGCCTAATTCCTTCTGGTTTATGTTTCAGACCAAAATGAATGTGTACACCAGGGTTGTAAGTGCTGAGAAATTTTGGCTTATAGTGGAAAAGATTACAACAGGCCCAGTGTTAGTGGTATAGGAGGAGCTGACAGCCTCATATACTCCCACAGAGTGATTGCTGGGTCTTTTGTAAGAAAAAAGACTTTCAGCAGGCATCCTTGGCAGCAAAGCAGAGAAGATGAGTAGATGACTGAAAGCCATCCTGGAAATGGGCAAAGTTGATGGCCATCTGGGATGTGAAATCATGCTGGGTTTGTGTAATGTTGCAAGTCTGCTTTTGCTTGCAGTTATACTGTTTTATTCAACTCTTCAGAATTCAAGAAGATGAAGGATGAAGAGATTCAAATATTTGTTTCTGGTATAGACTACCTCTGCATGAGGGAATTTTGCTTGCAAATCCTCTTATCAGTAGTATCATTAGTTCATGGAATTCATAGCACTGTCAAGAGTTTCCACAGAAAATGCAAAATGGCTTTTCCTCAACAGTACATTCAAGCTACTAATCAGGGGGAAATGCATTCTTCCTGTGCTGACAGAGCTGCCACTGCCCTCTGCCCAGAGTGTTCGTTTTGCCCAGTCAGTACTGTGGATGGCCTTCCAGACTCCACTTCAGGGACACAGCAGCAATGCAGTTCTGTCTAAAACCTGGATGGGCTGGAAAGTGTGACAAGGAAGAGTGGTAGGAAAAAAAGATTGCAAGCATTAGCAGTTCATGTTTGGTGTACGCTGGTTTATCATAGAATCATAGAATGGTAAGGTTGGAAGGGACCTCAAGGATCAACTAGTTCCAACCCCCTGCCATAGGCAGGGACACCTCCCACTAGTACAGGGCACTCAAGGCCTCATCCAACCTGGCCTTGAACACCTCCAGGGAGGGAGCAGCCACAACCTCCCTGGGCAGCCTGTGCCAGTGTCTCACCACCCTCACTGTAAAGAACTTCCTCCTAACATCCAGTTTCAATCTCCCCTCTGCCACTTTAAACCCATTGCCCCTTGTCCTGTCATTGCAACCAACCAACCGAAACAAAACAAAACCAAAACAAAACCCAACTTCTAAGTCTCTTTTGAAAGACAGAGCCTGTTGGAAAAAGTCAGTGACTCCAGCTAGAGAGGGACACATTAATTCTTCTCCTGAGACTCAGCAGGGAAATAGAGCTGGGGTATTATGTTATACTTTCTTCCTCAGTCACGTTTAACTGTCAAGACTTCAGTCTGTATCACAAATAGCAAATCTCTTTGCACTGGATTTGAAATCCTGATCATTTCAGGGTTTATAGTAATTTTGTCTCTGAAGGCCATCATGCCTGAGAATAATTCCATCCAGGACACCAGTGGAGGAGCAGCTGCAGATTGTGCCACTCAATCGTTGAGTCACAGTAGTTCCCATAATCTCTAGGTTTGAGACCAGACTTCACCTAATGAAGGCAGAGACGTCTGCATAGCAGAGGCAGAGGCTGCACTATCTTTCCTGTTCTATTCAAGAATAATATATGGTGTCTCACAACTTCTCGCTATGATCCACATTATCCCCTCCTGAGTGGGATTGCACTGTTTGGTCACTGTCTCTGAATTGCAGGGGTTATCAACAAAAACACAAGTTGTTTTGGAGTTTGCTTGATAAGATTTTGTTTACACACTAGGAGTAGTTTCTTAGAATCTTTAAACTAAATTAAATAACATTAACTTTTCCACCCATATCTAAGCTCTAGTGCAAGTCAGTCTTCCATTCTGACAGCAGTAAATGCAGCATAAATAGCAAATACCATTAACTTTAAGTAATTTAAACAATAATTACATTACCCAGATGAGTGTTTCTTCCAAAAGGAGGTCACAAATGCATTTCTGACTCTTTATTGTTTGCAGTAAATTGGGAAGCTCAGTCTGCACGCAATAATATTGGAAGAGGTTTCCAGAGGATTATTAAAAAGACACTAGTGTCAGAAGACTGTTCCATAAAAACACATGCACTAAAACTTTCAGAATTAATTGAATCATGCTTGTGTTTTGGCAATGCTGGAAACTTGGCTCAGTCATAGCTCTGGTGATTCATTAGTGCTAATTAATGCTTTTTCCAGGCTAGTAACAAACTAAAGAAAGACTGTTTGTCCCTACTGATCATTCCACAGTTACAGTAATGGTTTGATTTATGCATCAGCCACTTAATGCCGTGTTTCATTAATTTCTAAACAAGTTTCAAAGGGACCCAGGGTGCTTATGTGAAAGTTTAAGAAAAGCAAGCAAACAAAAGTGTTTCCTATGAGTACTGCTAAGCAACAGCACCGGGTTTCCTGGAGCTGGACATACAACCTGCTCCTGGCTCTTCTTCCCCAAGACACAAACAATCCTCCCAGGAGGATTTTCACACTCCCTTCCCTCTTCCAAAAGGCTTGACCAGGCTGGCAGTCACTGGTGCCGTGGTGAGTGCAGAGCTGTGCTGGCCAGTTGGCTATGGGCTAGTAGTGTGGACCTGCCCATCTCCTTGGCAGAGCCACCAACCGCACTCACCAAACTCCTTCCAAACCCACCACTGATCTTCCCAGAAACCCCTCAGGACTTCCTATAGGCAGTTGAACCCGAGGGCACAATTGTACCTTCAGATCTACACCCTGGACCTGAACTTTAGTATTATTCAACTCTCAGATCTACAGGGTAGCTTTTGACTCCAATATTTTGCTCTCTCTACAGGCACAAAACTGTGTGTGCCAGCAGTAGCATAAAAAGTGTAAATGCTGCAAAAATATGTTACCATTTCCTTTCGCTCTGCTGCCCAGTTTAGAAATTTGGCTGGAGGGATTCTCTGCAGCTTGGAATTTTCTTTTAATATCATTTTTCTGTAGTTGTTTTCTTTAACATTTTTGAAACATTTTTTGTGCTCAGGAAATGTCTTAGAAGGTGAGTCTGGAAACAGAAGCACTTTACTTATCCATAGATCAAGAATAGGGTTAGCAGTGCCCTTTGCTGCTGGGACGAAGTGATCTTCTCAGTGGCTGAGAAAATATTTCAAGCTTCATGCACATTCAGTTCTTGGCCACTTTTGGCTGAGCAGTGACAACTCAAGTGTTGTGGGTCTCTTTCCATGAAGTACAAGGCTGACATCACCAATGTATTTCCCATATGACAGCAAAGAGTTTCCAGATGGAAACAACTTTCCAAATGCTGTTGACTGACCATGAACTATAATAATGACACAGAGGTCTCTGCACATTGAGTAAGAGAAAATTGCTATTGTAAAACAGTAGTAATAGTAATAATAGCAATGATAATAGTAATAGTAATAGTAATAATAATAGCAATAGCAACAATAGTAATAATTATAATAACCACATTAAAATACCTGGTTCAGGATGTATGTGAGGGGGGAAAGAGTTTGCTCAGAGAAACAACTGAGTTTGCTCAGAAACAACTTTCCAAATGCTGTTGACTGGCCATGAACTGTAATGATGACACAGAAGTCTCTGCACATTGAGTCAAAGAAAATTACTATTGTAAAATACTAGTAATAGTAATAGTAGTAATGATAGTAATAGTAATAGTAATAGTAATAGTAATAGTAATAGTAATAGTAATAGTAATAGTAATAGTAATAGTAATAATAATAGCAATAGCAACAATAGCAATAATAATAATAACCACATTAAAATACCTGGTTCAGGATGTATGTGAGGGGGAAAGAGTTTGCTCAGAGAAACAACTGAGTTTGCTCAGAAACAACTTTCCAAATGCTGTTGATTGGCCATGAACTATAATAATGACACAGAGGTCTCTGCACATTGAGTCAGAGAAAACAGCTATTGTAAGATAGTAGTAATAGTAATAATAGTAATAATAGTAATGATAAGAATAAAAGAATGATAATAACAATGATAACAATCATAATGATAATGATAATGATAATAATAATAATAATAATAGAATCATAGAATGGAAAGGTTGGAAGGGACCTCAAAGATCATCCAGTT
Source organism: Semnornis frantzii (assembly GCA_013399775.1). Classification (NCBI taxonomy): domain Eukaryota; kingdom Metazoa; phylum Chordata; class Aves; order Piciformes; family Ramphastidae; genus Semnornis; species Semnornis frantzii. The sequence continues at coordinate 15,587 of VWYK01128059.1, read as the reverse complement.
CCAACCCCCTGCCATAGTCAGGGACACCTCCCACCAGTACAGGTCACTCAAGGCCTCGCCAGCCTGGCTTTGAACACCTCCAGGGAGGTTGTGGAGCACAGAGTCATCTAATAATAATAATAGAATAAAGCAATAACAATAATAACCACATTAAAATACCTGGTTCAGGATGTATGTGAGGGGGAAAGTTTGCTCAGAGGTACAACAGGTACAGGACCACACAGATTCCCTGTGGAAAGGCAGGGCTCATTCAAATTTAGAAAATCACTCATTCTCTCTGTTATTTACATATCTTAGTGATGAAAATATCAGCTCCTAATACATTATATGCATATGTAGATTAATAACAGAATAATAGTTTTTAAAATTAGCATAATTTGCAACTATAAAGTATTTGAATTAGGTAAAGCTTCAAACCCGACTAGGGAGAGTAAACAGGAGGAATTAGACATCCATGGGCATTTGTAGGGCTGCGGCCCCACTGAAGTCACAGAGATATGGTGGGGTAGCTCACATGAGAACAGTGCTGCAATAAGTCAGGCTCTTCAGAAAGGACAGCTGGGACAGAGACAAGGAGATGTCACCCTGTATGTGACAGAAAAACAGGAAAGAGCGGAGGTCACCTTAGAGAGGAATGGCTTGATGGCTGAGAGTTTATGGTTCAGGATTAGCATACAGATCAGAGTCAGATAATCAGAATTACTGAGTCTGGAATAGACCTCTGAGATCATCAAGTCCAACCTATGACCTAACACCACCACATTGACTAGACCATGTCACTAAGTACCACATCCAATCTTCCCTTAAATGCCTCCAGGGATTGCAACTCCACTACCTGGGCAGTTCACTCCAGTGTCTAATTACGCTTTTCCTTAGGAAGTGCTTCCTAACATCCAACCCAAACCATCCTTGGGTGCAGCTCCAGGCTGTGCCCTCAACATGTCACAAGATGCCTGGGAGAAGAGCCCAACTCTCACCTTAATACAGCTTCCCTTCAGGTAGTTGTAGAGTGTGATGAGGGCCCCCCTGAGTCTCGCCTTCTCCAGGCGAAACAACGTCAGCTCCCTCATGAGACTTTCCCTGCAGTCCCTTCCCCAGTCTCATTGCTCTCCTCAGGACCTACTCCAGCACCTCAATATCTTTCTTGCCATGAGGGGCCCAGAGCTGCACACAGTGCTCGAGGTGAGGCCTCACCAGTGTCCAGTACAGGGCAGAATTACTTCCCTGGTCCTGCTGGCCTCACTGTTCCTGATACAAGCCAAGATCCATTTGCCTTCTGTGCCCCCTGGGGACTCTGCTGGCTCATGTTCAGTTGTTGCCACCCAGCACCCCCAGGTCCCTCTCTGCCAGGTCACTCTCCAGCCACTCACTCCCAGTCTGTAGCACTGCATGGGGCTACCATGGCCAAAGTGCAGGACTCTGCAATTGGCCTTGTTAATCCTCATCCTGTTGGCCTCAGCCCCTTGACTCAGCCTGCACAGGTCTCTCTGAAGTGCCTTCCCACCTTCCAGCAGAGTGACATTCTCCCCAGCTTGATGTCATCTGCAAATTTACTGACAGCAGACTCGATTCCCACATCCAAGTCATCAGTAAAGACACTGAATAGAACTGGGCCCAGTACTGATCCCTGGGGGACACCACTGGTTACCAGGCACCAACTGGATGTGGCTCCATTCACAAACACTCTCTGTGCCTGGTCACCCAGACAGTTTTTAACCCAGGAAAGGGTGCACCTCTCCAGGCCATGGGCTGCCAGCTTTGCCAGGAGGATGCTGTGGGAGACTGTGTCAAAGGCTTTGCTGAAGTCTAGGTAGACCACATCTACAGCCTTCCCCTTGTCTAGCAGGCAGGTCACTCAGTCATAAAATGAGATCAGATTGGCTAGGCAAGACTTTCCTTTCCTGAACCCAGGCTGGATGAGCATGATCCCCTGGTTATCTTGTGTGTGCTGCTTGATGGCACTCAGGATGAGCTGCTCCATAACCTTGCTAGGCACCAAGGTCAGGTTGACAGGCAACATTTTAGTGAGTGTCTGCTAAAGCCTACCTGACCATGAAGAAGCAGGTGTGGCCTTCCCCAGGCAAGTGGAAGAAGCCATATGTCTACAGGCCCTGGTCCCCATGGGAACTTCAAACATCCTCATATCTGTTGAAGGCACAACACAGCAGGGCACAAGCAATTCAGGAGGTTTCTGAGTGCACTGATGACGATTTCATGAACAAGGAATCTGGTGATGACAAATTCCTGAACAAGGAGCAAAAAGAGGAAGTGCTGTGCTGGACCACAGACTTACAAATAAGACAAATAAGTCAGAATGTGAAGATCAAGGTCAGCTTTGGCTGCAGTGATTGTGGAACTAAGGATCCTGAGAGTACAAGAACAAAACAAAATCATGACCACAACCTTCTAGGAGATCAGATCTTGGCCTGTTCAGAAGCCTGCTGTGAACAACCCTCTGAGAGACAGCCCTGGAGAAAGAGCGGTCCAGGAGAGTTGGTTGATACCAACATCACATCCTCCAAACTCAAGACCACTTCAAGAAATGAAGCAAAGGTGGCAGAATGCCTGCATGGATAAATGAGGAGTTCCACACAAAAGTTAAACATGAAAAAAAACATGCAAGAGGTCGACAAGAGATGACCATGCAGCAATACAGAGAGGACTGAGCAATGGAAGAGAATCAGGCTAGGAACATTTAAGCAACATCCATGGGAGCTGAGGAGACCCAGTCATGAGTGCTGAGGGAGCTGATTAATGTTACTGGGAAACTACTCTTGATACCCATTGAAAGATCTTGGTCATTGGAGGAGGTTATTGAGGACTGGGAGAAAGCAAATGTACCTCCCGTCTTTGCAAAGGGCATGAAAGAAGATCTGGAGAACTATAGGATGGTCAGCACCACCCCAGTCACAGAAACAGTGATGAAGTTTATCCTCCTGGAAACCATTTCCAAATATACATGGAACAAGATTATTTGAAGCAGCCAGCATGGGCATATGAGCATGAAATCACCTACAATTATTGGTGGGCAATGGGAGAGCAGTTAATGTTTTGCCTTCACCTTGGCAAGGCTTTCAACACTATGTTAATCATAGAATCATAGAATGGTAATGTTGGAAGGGACCTCAAAGATCATCCAGTTCCAACCCTCTGCCATAGGCAGGGACACCTCCCACTAGTCCAGGGCACTCAAGGCCTCATCCAACCTGGCCTTCAACACCTCCAGGAAGGGAGCAGCCACAACATCCCTGGGCAACCTGTGCCAGTGTCTCACCACCCTCACTGCAAACAACTTCCTCCTAATATTCAGTCTAAATCTCCCCTCTGACAGATTAAACCCATTGCCCCTTGTCCTGTCATTGCAAGACCTTGTCAATAGTCTCTCTCCAGCCTTCCTGTAGGTCCCCTTCAGATACTGGAAGGCTCCTCTAAGGTCTCCTGGAAGCCTTCTCTTCTCCAGGCTGCAGAGCCCCAACTCTCTCAGCCTGTCCTTATAGCAGAGCTGCTCCAGCCCTCTTGATCACCTTCGTGGCCCTCCTCTGGACCCGAAGATAAACTTAGATAAACTGCTAATATTCAGAGATAAACAGACAGAGAGGTGGGCTGAAAACTGGCTGAACTTTTGGACTCAAAGAGTTGTAATCAGCAGTTAGAAATTCAGCTGGAGGTGGTCACTGCTTGTGTGCTCAGGGGCAGATACCAGTTCTGATGCTGTTTAACATCTCTGGTAATGACCTGGGCAACAGGACAGGATGCAACCTCAGCAAATTTGCAGACAAAACAAAATTAGGAGGAGCAGTTGAGCTGCCATTCAGAGGGTCCTCAAAAGAGGGCTGGAGAAATAGACAGCAAAAATCCTGTGAACATTAACAAAGTCCTGCAAACCTGGGGAGGAATAATTCCAGAGGTGCCTTCCAACCTCAGACATTCTTTCTGTTTGTGATTCTGCGTTATTCGATATAAACCACCTGTTCACTGCATCATTGCAGGAGACAAAAATCTTCCACCAATTATTACTTTAGGAGGCCTTGTGTTTTAAGAGCATTACCATACAGATTTATTTATTTTTTTTTTAACAAATTGACACATTTTAAAACCAGACAGTAGACTAATTTATTTTGCACTGTGAGTGCACTGCAATCTCACCATTTTACCAGCTGTCATTACGCATTTACTTTAGAGAAATTATTTGAAGTTAAATTTAGGTTGAACTAATGATGAGTTAGAGGGTTGTCTATTTGGGTATGTGTCACATTTTGGAAGCAACATAAATCTACATTCCAGAGAGGTCCTGAAACAGTCCCTGACACTTTCTCAACAGTATTGCTGTTAAACCTGCTGATCATGAATAATATAGTTTCCAATAATTATGTATTTGCTTCCATAGAATTTCTTTCAGCTGGCTGTAATTTTCTGATTCCTCGATTACCCTTAGCTTATAAAGTATTATTCCATATAAATCCATGCATTTGCACTGTTGCAAAACTGATCTGAGAGCAGAGCCTGATGCAGAGCTCTCCTAAGCTGTGCTTTCCTGTGCAAACAGCTGCCATAACTTACTGTAAAAGCTTTCTGTTTGGTATATGGGCCATTGGTACATTGAAATAAAATCCACATTCAGACATGTGGTCACTGAAGTTAATCCAGACGTATACTACCTAAACTTAGATCAAAACCATTAACTTCTACACAGTAACTTTTGGATGTTTGCTTGAGGCTTCCAAGGAGCTTAGAAATATGTCCAGTTGCAATTCAGCTACTAGGAGCTGCATTTGTATGGTGTTGCTCTTTCAAGCTTTAGCTAAATGTAGTCAAAAGGGAGAACTCAATGCAGACCGCTTGTTTGGCGAGAGCTGTTTGTCACTGTCCCCAGTAAATATCCCACTAACACCACAACAGTGTTCAGAGAGGATCTACAAGGACTGTAACTCTGCACATAAAGTTAAGAAGAGGGAACACATTTGCTGTTCTAACATTAGGAAACCAGTAGCTCGGTATGTAAATTTTCATGCCAACTTCAAGCTTGGTCTAAAAGCTCAACCTTTCTAACAGTGTTTTTATCTGAAAACTAGCACACAGAACTAGAAAGTTGAGTTTAAGTTAGATTGTTGTTCATAGCCATAAACCTAAAGCTGATTTTCACAACAGCAACAAAAAAAAAATTATTGGCATATATTTAGACCATGCATGACCTTGCTGAATCAACTTGGCGTTCTCAAGAACAACAAAATAAAACCAGATGACAGATTCTTGTTCTTAGACTCTACAGATGCATCTTACAGCATGTGAAAAAATAATTACAGTGGGTATGAGGGGACTCATCCCCCATGGGCTTTAGGCAGCATTGGCCTGAGGCTTTACACACCACTGGAATCTTTCAGGTCCTGAAGAGTCCTGAAGAGGGTCTTCAGCACAGACATGAGTTTCAATAAGAAATCATGGTAGAACAGACTAATTAGGAAATAAAATGTCCCTAAACAAGCAAAATTTCCTGAAGGAGTATATATAGTACAGCTTAATCTCTGAGCTTTTCTGGAAGTGCTACAACAAAAACCCTTAAGGGAAACTTTTGCAATAAAGGTTTTCATGTGGTCTTCCCACCATGTACAGTGGCAACATCCATGGAAAAATCTAGTCCCAGCTTTGTGTGCCTTTCATTCTTCTTCACTTTCCTTTGGATACAAATAGGTCACAAAGCCTATTACTGATCTCTGTGATAGCAGCATCTGAGTTTGGATATGGGAAAAAGAAACACTGTTAGTTAGGAAGCAAAATTAAAGTTTGCTGTTGTTTTGCTCCACTAGTATTTTGTACAGATGTGGAATGTAAAGTGGCTGTTCCCAAGCCCAGAGTCTGCTGCGACCATGTCTTTAGCAGAGGGATGAGTTACATGCTAGAGGTGCTGTGGACTTTTGGGAAAATGAATGGGGAGTGCTCAACTTGCATTGTCAGGAGGGTTTATCTCTGCTGCAAAAGCCAGAGCCACCCAAGCAACAGACACCACATCCTGAGAGGATATCTGCAGCATATTCCTTCTCTCCTCCATTCACAAATGTGTGTAATACTGATGATAAGGGTGAAAAGCCCTGAAAATGACTTCTCTTAACTGGATTTGAAATTGACCACTGTCTTGTATCTTGAAAGACTATAGCAATATGGACACAAAGGCTGGAGGAAGCTGAAAAGGGGAAAGAGGAACGTTATCTGCTGAAACTGACTGCAGAAAATGTTATTTCATGATCTTGAATGCAATCATAACACTTCTTTAACAGATAACCATAATACAAGCATATCAGCAAACAGGGACTTGTCCCTCGCTAACTGCATCCTCTGTTCACTACCTATTCTGCCTGTAAAGTTAATGGCACTTTTTCACTTTGCATCCAGAATTATGTTTTTGTTAATCAAAGTTCACACTTGATTAATGCTCCCCTGCCATCACTACCACAAAACTGATATTTAGCCCAACCATAAACAAGATGTTGGCTGCAGTTCTCCTGTCATTAGTATTTCCTTAATATGCCGTGTTAATATGCTGTATATGACCAGACAACTAAGACAGAAGCAGAATTTTAATATTTCACTTCAACACATTGTATTCTGGGAGTTGACATTTTGGCACCACACAAAGCAATGCAGGCTGTAGCTCAGCAAAAAAATCGTTTGCTTTGTGAGAGCTTGCTGTGCAAATTCTTAATGAAAAATCCTTTCTCTGCAGTTGGTTTTACTGGACGAGATGTAGATGTATGCTTCTGACACTTGGCCTCAAGGAAAGGGAGCAAGGAAGCAGTTTTAAGGTTTTGCTTGACTGAGAGTTGAGTTGCAAACCAAGATGACACTCCAGTTATTCAGAAGGTAGGGGGACAGGTTCAGGAGAAAATATGAATCCCATGTTAAAATAATAATCTGCTTTCTATAAAATCAAAGCTGAAACAGAACTTTCTGAAGTTTCAAACTACTTGCTTGCTTTTTTTGTTTTGATGCAGTTTTTTGGGGGTGTTTGGTGGTGGTGGTTGTTTTATTTTACTATTTTTTTATCTTCAGTATAGGAGTAGAATCAGAGGTCTAGGCAGAGGAAGGTAATTTTGTGCTATTCCCAACATGATCAGACTGCATGTGTGAGAATGCTTGGACCTCCCAGGGCTCAGTTTTGTAGAGGGCTGTTTTTCACCCAGTAATTGTGCCAGGTTTTCTCCTAGGCTTTGTGCTGCTTTTACACAGCCACGACTGCTCTTCCTTCAAAATAATCATTTCTGATTCATACCACAGGCTGTGAGAGAGGAACTGGCCTCTGATTTCCAGTGCGGTTGTACTGGGGCATACTTGACTCATGGGTGTCAGATAATCTAGGTCAGGATCAAGCTGCACATAAGAGCTCTTGGGTGGTTTTCCCAATTAAAACCATGCTACTGGCTCCCAGCATTTTTTCCTTCATAAATTGATAGCTGAAAAATGCACACAACTCCGGATGATAGAAGTTACTGAGGAATGAGGAATATTTGAAACATCATAAAAGGAAAAACAAGAAATGAGTGCAACATTTAATGTTCTGCTTTCTGCTATGGCTAATCCTTACAAAATAGAGTGATTCCCTAGATAAACTGTGAGCTGACTGGTCCTGTCTTCTAAGTATGTCTGTTGAATATGTGGCCCATATGACTGGACATCTCACACACGTATAGCACAAATGGCACTGTATTATTATTATTATTATTACTATTATTCACTTGTATTATGAAGCATGTCTCTCACTTTAAATTTGAGTTTACTCTCATCCTCATAAACCAGATGGTATCTTCTTAGTAGTAGGAGTTGAGGGGTTGCAGCATTTTTGGCAGTAGAGGCTTAGGCTGTGAGCCCAGCCTGCTTTGGAGATCAAAGGAGGAACGCAGCCTGAACATCTTCAGAGCCTGGTGAACAGACCTCCTTTTCTTTGAGAAAATGAACCTCAAATGAGGTCAAATTCACACTGCTGCAACCAACAGGTCCATTAGCATCACAGGACTAACAGAAAGGCAGCAAGAAGAAAGACACAAACTCAAAATTCAGAACTGACCTTGTCTTACACAACTGCTGGTAGGCTTTGATTAGAATATGAAGTTTACTCTGAGGTTGCTACAGGAAGCTTAGTGTATACTATTGAATGCATTAGAGCTCTGCCAGCTCTCTAAGGAAAGTATGACAAGTGAGTTCTATATGACAAGTGAGTTCTACAGATGTAACTACCCTTTTGGAGCTGTACATATAACATTGCAGGGTTAGGACTTTCAGTTGTTTGTATGCCATGTCCGGAACTTAAAGAGGCAGTAGAAAAGATGAAATTGCACTAACAAGCTTTGCCTCAGGAAATCCTTCACTAAAGCAAGATTTCCAAGGAGTATACTGCTTCCATGTCCAGATTGTCTCATCACTACCACTACTCCCATATTTGTCATATACTTATGGTGGAGAAGAGTGAGCCACCCCTCACTGGCTCAGTGATGAGGTGATGGGATAGTGAAGTGAGCAGTGCTCCATTAAACTTTCAGCTAGCACAGTCACAGACAGTGACTGCACATCCATCTCATCCACCTTGGCCACCTAAATTTTAGGCTTACAGTCTAATGCAGCTATTCCCCCTCTGATCTATATGGTCCAGTTAGCTTCATCTTAAAATGGATTTGTGAGGGTGCCTACCTCTCTCCATTGACTGCAGACAGAATTCAAATGAGCTTTGGTGAAGTTAGATGAGACCAACCCAACTCTTAAGGATCGTGATTCATGGATGCAATTCAGAGTAGTCCCTCAGAGATTTTAGGGAGAAGATTTATCACAACCTAAGACATGCATATTTCTTGCACTTAACTCCTGATGCACTTGACTGGATCAGAGCAGTGACACTGGATCGACATGATCTTACTTATAAAATCATACAATCATAGAATGTCAGGGGATGGAAGTGACCTCCAAAGATCATCTGGTCCAGTCCCCTTACCAGAGCAGAATCACCTACAGCAGATCACACTGGAACACATCCATATGATTCTTGAATCAGAGGAGGAGACTCCACAATCTCCCTGGGCAGCCTGTTCCAGTGCTCTGTCACCCTCACAGTGAAAAAATTCTTCCTCAGGTTCATGTGGAACCTCCTATGCCTCAGTCCTCAGGTTCACATGGAACCTCCTGCAGCATCCAGCATTTCGAGTGTCTGCCCACATGCCCACCAACAGAGCGAGACATTATACCCACACAACCTCAGTGATTCACTTACTGAAGATATTATCCAGCCTCTGATGCTTAACCTCAGAGAACACATGACAAATAAAATCAAATAAACCTCATCTGTGATGAATTATAGCTGGAATAGTAACTGAAGCTCAGCCCAAACATCAGTCTTGTTGTCACTGTAATGTATTTAAAAACTCAGCACAAAGGGTCACAAATGAAATCTCTGTAATACTTTAATCCTTATGTTTAGTCCCTAAAACTCTGTAGCTGTTTTGCTTATTTACCACTAAAATAATTTAAAAATACATTTCACTGATAGCATCTGGTCAATCCTCCTAAAGTATTATTAATTAGTTTCAAGATCAATTGTTCCTTTTTTTCCCCCCTCTATTTATCAATGTAAAATTCATTAATTCACATTTTCTCCTGTTTCCCTTTGTTTTCTTCTTGCATTTGCATGTTTTTTTCTGAGTCAAATTAACATGCAGTTTCTGCTAAGGCAGTATGAAAACATCAACCAGCTTCTCTCCCTCCCTTTCTACATGTCAGTCCCAATTCATTTTAACTTCTCTCATTTGGAAATAAAGGATGTTGCTGAGCACTGTTGAACTGATTCTTTGAAGGATTTCCAAGTAGCAAAAACATCTTTAGAACCAAAGCACCCTCCCATGGGCATTATAATTCAGGTGGGGCATTCCACCAAACAATACTTTTTCTTCTTCTTCCTTTTTTTTTTTTTAAATGTTATCTACATTTAAATGTGTTTCTTTCTTTCTATGCCATTTATGTGCTCTGAAAAATGTCAGCAGCCCTCTATTACACTGTACATGGAAAGTCTGCAAGTTGTCCAAAACTACTGTAATTAAAGCACAGGAGAATTTGATTTGATCCCTACCAGAAACGACAATGATTTAGGAATCTCCTATTTCCTTGCAGTGCAAATCAGTAATAATTAGTGAACAGATTCAGTTTTGACTTCTGGTACCTTTGATTGGTCAGTACAGTTCATAAAAGGAGATTAAGGTTTTGTGAACTCTTGGTTTTTTTGTGTCAGTTTAGCCTATATGCATGGGTTAGTAAAGCAGAGTCCCAGGACTCTCTGTGGCAGAGGTATTTTCAGGTTAGTTCCATAGGCCTCCAAAAAGTATAGCATAGCATTTAGAGCACTAGATTAAAATAACTAACTAACTGACTAGATAGATAGATAAATTAATCAATGAATCCTCAAAATGATAGTCTATATCAGAGCCATCAGGACAGGACTCTGGAAAACTGACAGCCTATTAGCTTGGGAGTCCTATAGCATAAGGACTTCAGGCACTGCCCAGGGAGGTGGTGGAGTCACCCACCCTGGATATGTTTAAGGGTAGTTTGGATGTGGTGCTTAGGGATATGGTTTAAGGTGAATCTTGTAGAGCAGGGTTATAGGTTGGACTTGGTCATCCTGAGGGTTTTTTCCAACCTAGATGTTTCTGTGATTCTGTGATAAATCCTAGAGAGTGATTTTTTACAAGGGCTTTAATAGGAAAAGTACCCCACTTTACCAGTTCCCACAAAGATTCCCTTCCCATTCCCCAGGTGCTTGTTCCCAATTCTATATCCCACAGAAAAATCTGTGCATACAATGTTTCTATGGGCTTTCTCCACCTGAGGAAAGGAAAAATTTTGGCAAAGAGGAAAAAACAGATTATTTTTAAAGTATTATTTTAATCTCTTACTGACTTGACTATGCAGGACAAGTGGCAAATGTAATTTCACCTGTGTTCTTCGGTGTATGCACCATTGCCCTCTGTTGCCCAGGACCAGAGACCCTTGATGGATCCTTGTCAAGGAAGAACAGCTCAGCTCTTAGAAGGCACTCAGGTGTGTAAAAAAAACAGGCTGCTCAGAACAGCTTCCTGGCTTACCCTCACCCTCAGGAAGGAGCCATGGATTTGTTTCAATACTAAATTAATTACAGCTGTCTCTCCAGAGGTCTTTATGTCCTATTTGAACACATCAAGGTTTGTATGTTATAGAATCATAGAATGGTAAGGTTGGAAGAGACCTCAAGGATCATCCAGGTCCATCTTCCTGCCACAGGCAGGAACACCTCCCACTAGTACAGGGCACTCAAGGCCTCGTCCAACCTGGCCTTGAACACCTCCAGGGAGGGAGCAGCCACAACCTCCCTGGGCAATCTGTGCCAGTGTCTCACCACCCTCACTGAAAACAACTTCCTCCTAACATCCTCTTTCACTCTCCCTTCTGCCAGTTTAAACCCATTGCCCCTTGTCCTGTCATTACAAGACCTTGTCAATAGGCCCTCCCCAGTCTTCCTGTAGCCCCCTTCAGATACTGGAAGGCTACTCTAAGGTCTCCTCAAAGCCTTCTCTTCTCCAGGCTGCAGAGCCCCAACTCTCTCAGCCTGTCCTCATAGCAGAGCTGCTGTAGCCCTCTGATCATCTTCATGGCCCTCCTCGGGACCTGCTCCAACAGTTATCTATACATCATCCAAAGCATATGATGAACTTGAGCTCTCTAAGCAGGGTGGGAAGACTACCACATTTGTGTTTCCTCTCTTCTTCCTGACCTAGAGTGAAGCACCCTCCAGGAAAACCAGGAAGGACAGAAGTAGTCTCTATTAAAAAATATATTTTCCTGACCATGAAAATAATGACAGGTATTGAGCTCTGAATCTATCACCCAGATAAATGGTGGTAGCCCTGATACCTGAGCCTGAAAATCACACAGTTGCCACTGATGACAACAGTCAGGCTTTGAAGCTGGGCAGAATATGGAAGATAAGAGAGGAGCAGTGAAAATAATTTCCACAAATAGAGCTCCAGAAGGGAACGAGCCAGAAAACCTTGACTTGGTGATTTTACAATCTAGTGAGGCACTGTTAGCATTTGGCAAACAAGGATTTATTTGCTTGTGTAAGATAGGTTACCAAACATAGAACTAAAAATTGGTGCTGAGCCATATAACGATTTCTCGAGTCCCTTTTTATAAGTCTCATGGTACATATTTAAAATCAGTGTAAGAGGTCACTGGAAAACTTTGGTTACACAGCTCCCATTGAAAATGTAAGTACTTGTTTGTACTTATGTATTCATGCAAACAGACAATACAGCATTAAATAAATACCACTCTTCTTTACTTAGCATCACAGTGGAAGTGAAATCAGGCATAATTCAATGTACAAAACCTTTTTGATCTCAGGAGGATGAGAACAGCAACTTTTTCACTGAAATGACCATTGCTCTGTACTGTCAACAGCAGTCCTGCAATGCAGAACAGTCTTCCTAACTGTCCACAGAAGTGGAATACAGTGTTACAGAAAACATTTGGTAGCTTGAGGTAGCCTAGTTTCTTTTGCACAGAAGTTTGAACTGTTTACTGAGAGTTGTCATACTGCTCTTTAAGTATCATTTACTTTTCATTTCTGTCAGGGAAGTTAAAATTAACTCAATTTTTTTTATTCAATATGGAGTCTTTGGAATCTTTGGCCTCCTTGTCTTTTCCTTTCTTTTCTTTTTCCTCCTCTCCTCTCCTCTCCTCTCCTCTCCTCTCCTCTCCTCTCC
>VWYK01128055.1:0-11878 GCA_013399775.1 Semnornis frantzii | reverse complement strand
AGAGGTCCCTTCCAGCCCTCATCCCTGAAAGTCAGAAGAATGAAGCCTTTTGTCCCTGAAGACATTGGAAGTCTTCCTGAGGAGGGTGCTGAGCCAGGGCTGCTGTGAGCTGTTAGCACAGAGCAAAGGGCTGGCTCAGTCATGGCAGCAGGAGCCCCCTGACTTCCCAGTGATGGGCACTCCCCAAGTCCCACAGCCCTCTTCCATGGGGAAGTTTCATTCCAACAATGTTTTCCTTTTCAGCTTTCTGAACACACAACTAAGCTTCCATTCATACTCTGCTTAGATCACAGCACAGCAGCCAGCTCCCAGGACCTGCCCACAAGTCCTCTCCCTCAGGTTTCCAGCTGCCTTTTTCATATTTCAGTGTGAATTTATACCACTGACAACAAGAGCAGAATTAATGCAGATTTTACAGCTTTACATCTTTCACTGCTAACCACTAAGGAACTCCCTTAACAGGATTTCATCCCAACAGCTGTCCAATAGTCTTGGAAAATAACCTCCAGCAACCACCTCATGAATTTGAGGCATAAGCAGGAATCACTACACTGACAATGATTTAGCTGGGAATATGAAGACAGGAAACACTGCAGAGTTGAACTGCTGGAGCAGGTCCAGAGAAGGGCAACAAAGCTGGGGAAGGGTCTGGAGAGCAGGGCTGGGGAGGAGCAGCTGAGGGAGCTGGGGGTGTGCAGCCTGCACAAGAGGAGGCTCAGGGCAGAGCTCATTGCTCTCTGCAGCTACCTGAAGGGAGGTTGTAGCCAGCTGGGGTTGGGCTCTGCTGCCAGGCACCCAGGGACAGAACAAGGAGACACAGCCTCAAACTGTGCCAGGGCAGGGTCAGGCTGAGTGTTAGGAGGAAGTTGTTGGCAGAGAGAGTGATTGGCATTGGAATGGGCTGCCCAGGGAGGTGGTGGAGTGCCCATCCCTGGAGGTGTTGAAGCCAAGCCTGGCTGGGGCACTTAGTGCCATGGTCTGGTTGCTTGGCTGGGGCTGGGTGCTAGGTTGGGCTGGGGGAGCTTGGAGCTCTCTTCCAACCTGGCTGATTCTGTGATTCCATTCTGTGATTCAGACATTCTAATTAAAACACACAGAGCCCTTCAACAAAGTGCTTCCAAACTGCTTTCAGCTAACCCAGGATGACTGAAAGGAAGAGCTGCTGCCTGCCCAGGACTGCCAGTCTTGGGCCTGCCCATGCAGCAGTTCTGCTCTATTTGCAGGTGTTTTCCCCAGGGCACTTCCACTGCTCTCACACTGACTCTACCAAGCAGTGTCTGTGACAGACAGACTGACTGACTGTTTCCTTCCATCAGATTGATTGACTGATTGATTTAAGCAATCTGAGGGTTCCAAGCAGCGTTTTGTGACAGAATCACACCAGAGGTTCCCATTAACTGACCTGTCTGCTCCAACCTCTGCAGCTGCTACTTCTCTCCAGCCTTGACTCCTTCCCCTCCCTCCTGCTGGCTCCCCACAGGTCAGAGAAGGACTCCAGGTTTCCAAACAATTGAGTCTACTCCAGGTATTAAATGCAGACAAAGAGGTAATCATTACTCTATCACTCCTCCTGTCCCTTGTAAATGTACAGAGTGATAACTCACATTTGTCACCTGGTGCAACAGCAGCCTTGACACTGTTCCCCAGCAGAGACATCAACTTCTAGATATCTACACTGGCAGCTGCAATTCCACCTTCAATGTCTGTTAGCTATTGCATTCCAGTTTATGGGAATTCCCTCTCTGAAAGGTCTGTCCACCAAGCAAGGAGACATTTCTCAAGCTGGCTCTTTTCTTGCTGGCTGCATGCTCCTCACCTCTTTACCCTCATCCTCAGGATGCAAGCAGTTAGGGCAAGAGCTGAGTTAGATCTAGACAAATCTGGCAGACTTTTGAAAGCAATGTGAGTAATTAGCAAGCTGGAATTTACACAGTCCCAGCTCTCTGGTACTTTATTCCCAGTCTGAATGCCCTTGATAGAAATCAGTGAGGTATCTACTCCAAACAGTTTTGTTTCTGTACACAATGTGGCTGCTGCAATTCACAACAGACAATTTAGTGGGTGGACCTGTAATTAAATTATTATGGCTCCTATCTAATTAGAAGAGATTTCAAGGCACGTTTCAAGCTGTGGTTGGATGTCAGTTTGAAGTTGCCTCCCAGGGCCTGGCAAGAATTACTGCTGCAGGAGGGCAGAGGGAAACAGCATCCAAGGCTAAGGAAAGGAGGAGCTAAAAATAACCCCACTTTGGAGTGACTGCTTTTCATTCCCAGCCCAGCTCTTGGTTACTGCCATGCTCCCACCCCACACATCTCTCCAACAGAAGGAATTAACAACTGAAACCACAGAGAGCATGCACAAAGTGCAGCTCAACCAAAGCCTTCCTGCTCTCTGGGAAAAGAGAGGCTGCTGGAACACTGCAACAGGCTGCCCAGGGATGTGGTTGAGGTCCCATCCCTGGAGACATTCAAGATAAGATTCCATGTGGCCCTGGGCAGCTTGCTCTAGCCAGAGGTGTCCCTGCTACCTGCAGCAGGGGTGGCCAAGATGACCTCAGTGCTCTATGATTTTGGATGAGGATGAACTTTGGAGTTCACACCTATCTAAAAAGCAGTGGCTTTGTTCTACTGCAACAAAAGATGTATCTGAATTGTAAAAGGCATTCAGAAGTCTAGGGCAAACATCACTCCTGTTCTGCCAACTCCTTGGCACTCTTTTGCCCTTACCACCATGGTTCCTCCTAAGTGTTGATTATTTTCCTGCTGACCAAAGCCTTTGAAAAGGAGTGAGTGCCAGGAGGATGGAGCCAGGCTCTTTTTGGTGATGCCCAGTGGCAGGACAAGGGGCACTGGGGGGAAGCTGAGGCATAGGGGGGTCCATCTGAACCTGAGGAAGAATTTTTTCCCTGTGAGGGTGACAGAGCACTGGAAGAGGCTGCCCAGGGAGGTTGTGGAGTCTCCCTCTCTGGAGGTATTCAAAACCTGCCTGGATGTGTTCTGTGTGATCTACTCTAGGTGATGCCGCTCTGGCAGGGGGGCTGGACCAGATGATCTTTGGAGGTCCCTTCCAGCCCCTGGCATTCTGTGATTCTATGATCAGGGGGAAATGCAGAGTTTGAGTCAACAAACAGGGATTATTTTGAGGGAACTTCAAGTGTAACACTGACAGCAACCCTGCAGAAAAGGACTTGGGAGTATGGGTGAAAGACAAGACTTGAAGGTGCTGGAGCCACCATGAGATTAAACTTGGTTAGGAACAAGCAGGAACTGAAATCCCAGCTCTGGCCTCCTCTGGGACCCACTCCCCCAGCACACACATCCTGCTCTCTAATTGCTTCACCTCCCTCTTTTTATGTACTTTTCCTTCTGCACTTAAATACATTTCAAATGTAATTAGATTAAGAAATTGTCTGCTTCACCCAGGAACTAATAAGCCCATGTAGCTCCAATTTGTCCATTACAAAGCTCACATCAAAGCCCCAGCTATTGCCACTGCAAAGTAATTAAGCCAGTAAAACCATCGGTGGCTTGAAGAGCTCTTTCATTAGGAAAGAGAATGCAATTATTTTGCTGCCACCTTTTCTTATTCTATTAGCCTGATGTGCAGGAGCAGACACACCAAGCAGGCTGCTTTCTCCCCAGCCCCCCTGCCTCCCAGAGCATGTTTCCTACCCACTGAAGTCCTTCACGCGCAACTGAACCACTGATGGTCAACAAGTTGCCTCCTGTGTCACGATGTGACACCACTTACTGAGCTTAAACATCTCCTGCCAGCTGCACTGAGGGCTGTCCTGAAACCCTTCAGCTTTCACTGAGTAGGAAAGAGAATTGCAAATGGTCAGGAAGGCAGCACGCAGAGGATGAGGGGTTTGCAAGGAGGACTCACAGAATCATTTAGGCTTCAAAAGATCTTGAAGATCATTGAGTCCAAGCATTAACCCAACACTGCCAAGCTGCTGCTCAAGCATGTCCCTCAGCACCACAGCTATACCTCTGGGAGGAGCAGCCAGGACAGGTGAGCCTCAAGTGCCCAGCAAGGGACTGCAGCCCAGGGAGGGCATCTTCAGCAGCAAGTTGAGGAATTCCTAGGGCCAAACCTCTTCTTCCCTGCCTGTGTCGCAGCAGGACTCTCTCCCTTCTGCCTTCTATCCCCATCCCTCTGCTCCTGACTCCCTGAATCCACTGGGCCTCGCCCAGTGCCTGCCCCCAGCATCAGTGGTGCCAGTGGTGGCCTCCTTGCCATCAGGGCTTGGGTTGGCTCTTGCTTTGTGTCTGTGTCTCTATTCCATGGCATTGTTCTGCTTGAGTTTCTTTCCCAGCCCAGCAGCCTCTCTCCCTTCTCCCCCTCCTCTTCCCTTTGGGAACAACAAAGAGCCTCTAGCACTCAGCTGGTGCCCAGCCCAGCCCTGACCCTCCACAGGACATCAGCACAGGGAGGAACAGGCAGGTTCTGAAGAGAAAAGGAACAGCTGAACCTAACCTCACTGATGGAATAACTCCATCCAAAATATTTGCTGGCATACAAGACTGGCAGGCAACCAGCCACAGAAAGCTTTGATTTAAGACAGTCAAAGGAGTTCTGTTGTGAGGGAAATAGTGGTTGCATGGTATCCACATCCCCCTTCAGAGAGCTGCAGCACACAGCTGGGCTTAGCAAAGTATTCAACAAGAGAGACTCCTTCATACCTGATAGCCAGACTGCAGCATCCAGGGGATGGCAGCTTGAGTGGCCACCAGGGAAATGGTTAAAAAACAAGGCAGGAAAATGAGTTAAAAATGTTAAAGCTGTTGAGTTTTTCCTCCTCATAAACAGCTTGTGGCATGTGAGGGAACCAAAAACCCTGATGGAGCGTGTGTGTGTGTGTGTGTGTGTGTGTGTGTGTGTTAAAGAGAACTTCTGAATGGCAAGGAAGAAACTACACTGGAATGAAGGATATTAATTGAAGAAAAAACCTGACTAATGGCTTAGCTACAGATTTGCTCTAGCAAGCAGAAGCAGAAGTGAAATGCAGATGGAAACACAAGTTCCTGTGGGTTTCATCTCAAAACACAGAAAGGAGACTTCTCTTCCGTTTCCAATTGCAGTGAAGTGCTCAGAGCAGCCTGCAGGAAGCGCCAGGACCCCTGTGAGTGGGGCTGGCTTCTCCTCAACTCCAGCAGCAGAAGTTCCTCTCCTCTTTCTGAGATTAACTTTACAGCTCTCTGGTACTTAAAAATAACAACATCTGCTGCTTGCTGCCTGCATCTTCCACTAAGCCCATGGCCATGCTTCAGAGCTTCACAAACCTCTTGCTCAGGGGAAGAGAGGCTTTGTCCAGCACCCCAGCATGGAGGGCTTGGCAGGGACCTCTGGAGATGAGCCAGTCCCCCCCCCTGTCAAAGCAGGGCACCCACAGCAGCTTGCCCAGCAGCACAGTGCCCAGCTGGCCTTGCAAGCTCTCCACACAAGGACACTCCACAGCCTCCCTCTCCAGCAGCCTCACAACAAACAACTTTCTCCTGCTGGGCTCCAGTCTGTGCCCACTGCCCCTTGTGCTGTCCCTGGGCAGCACTGAGCAGAGCCTGGCCCCAGCCTCTTGCCCCCCACAGCTCCTTTGTCTCTTGCTGAGCATTGCTCAGCTGCCCTCTGGGGCTGCTCTTCTGCAGGCTCTCAGCCCCAGGGCTCTCAGCCTTTGCTGCTCCCAGAGCTGCTCCAGGCCCCTCAGCAGCTCTGCAGCCTGCCCTGGACTCTCTCCAGCAGTTCCCTGTCTCTCTTGAGCTGGAGAGCCCAGAACCGGCCCCAGGACTGCCGCTGTGGCCTGGTTCATTACAGTCAGGCAGTTTACAGACAGAAGTGCCCAGGACAAGGCCAGGGAAGGTGCTGGGCAGGTGAGCAGGAGCTGTGCAGCAGTGCTGCAGGTCCAGACACAAGAGCTGCTTTATGAAGTCCCACAGTGCAGTCCTGTTTTATTAGAGTGCCCCAAACGTCAGCAGCCCCAAGTGGTTGAAGTCTTTATGAGCAGCACACAAGTGTGGCCAAGTGAAAGCCCTCGCTAGGTACAGAAATTTACAGGCAAGCCCTTTGCTATCCAAGAGAGCAATAAAGCAGGGCCTGAAGCACAAATATTTATAGGCAGAGCCAAGCTGCTCCAGCAGGGAGTTCCTGGCAGGTTGTGACTCTGCTTTTTGGAGCAAACTCTTCACTTTCTGTCTGCAAGAACCCAGTGAACAACGGGTTTGGGACTGAGGCACTGTGTGCACAGCTCTGTGAATCTCAGAGAGTATGGAGCTGGAAGGCACCCTCGAAGAGTATCTTTCTCAACCCCCCTGCAGGTAGCAGGGACACCTCCAACTACAGCAGTTGCTCAGATCCACATCAAGACCTTGAATGTCTCTAGGACTGAGGCCTCAACCACAGCTCTGGGCAACCTGTTCCAGTGTTTCACCACTCTCACTCTGCAGAACTTCTCCTGATGTCCAAACTAGCTCTGCCCTGCTCCAGGTTCAAACCACTGCCCCTCATCCTATCCCCACAGTCTCTTCCAAACAGGCCCTCCCCAACCTTCCTGTAGGTCCCCTTCAAGTACTGAAATGCAGCTCTAAGGTCTCCTTGGAGCCTTCTCTTTTCCAGGCCGTACAACTCCAAGTCTTTCAGCCTGTCCTCACAGGAGAGGTTCTCCAGCACTCTGACCATCTTTGTGGTTCTCCTCTGGAGCCACTCCAGGAGGTCCATGTCCTCCATGAAGGCAAAGAGAAAAATCACCCTAATAGATGTGAAAAAGACTTGTGTGGACATACTCGACGATGATGACGATTAGTGTGGATTAGAGGCAGGAATTAGCCCATTAGTACTCAACTCTCAGAAGTCCAACTCAGAAATGTGAAGTAAATTTGATCTGGCATTTACTCCTGCTGCTAATTCAACCCAGTTAACAATCATACAGAACCACACTGCCACTGAGTACAGATGTGTAACAAGATGGCAAAGAGAAAACATCTCAAACATCTTAGAACCATGCTGGGAATGTTGGGAAAAGCTCCCAGAGCTTCTTTCCACAGCAGCTGAAGGAGTCTGAGCTGAGCACCTACATTTTTCCTTAAGAATCTTGAGGAGGATTTCTGGAGACATCAAATGGAGTCCAACTGCAGCAGAATACTTGGACTTGCATTGAGATTTAGTCCAGAGTTCAGTCACAGATCCTAGAATGGCTTAGCTTAGAAGGGATCTCAGAGCTCATCTCCTCCAACCTCTTGCCATGGGCTGTGACCTCTCAACTACACTCAGCAGCTCAAGGCCTCCTCCAAGCTGGCCTTGAACACCCCCAGGCAGGAGGCAGCCACAGCCTCCCTGGGCAGCCTGTGCCAGGCTCTCAGCACCCTCACACTGCACAACTTCTTCCTCAGCTCCAGCCTAACCCTGCTCTGCCTCAGCTCCAAACCATTGCCCCTTGACCTGGCTCAGACCCCCTCAGCACAAGTCCCTCTGCAGCCTTCCTGCAGGATCCCTTCAGGTACTGGCAGCAGCTCTGAGGTCCCCCTGGAGCCTTCCCTTCTCCAGGCTGCACACCCCAGCTCCTTCAGCCTGTGCTCACAGCAGAGGGATGTAGTTAGCTCAGCAATAACAGATGGCAGAAGAGGATGGAAAGGCCATGGTGAGCTTGCTGAACTGAGTTACTCTCAGCATCAACTTGGTGAGGCTGGGAACAAAGCCTTAAATTTAGTAAAAATACAGAAAATGAGGATAAATATTCAACATTGAATTTATTCTTCCAGATTCAAATGAGAGCACATGAGCTGTCCAGCCTCCAATTTGTCACAGCAGTACTCAGAGTAAACTGCTTGTGGCCTGAACATAAAGAAAATGTAATTTGCGGGCAGAGCAAGACCTCAAAAGAGTGCAGGAGAAAAGCTTCTCCCCTGTGCCACACTCTGGAATGCAAGAGCTGCTGTCAGCACAGGTTGGCACTGAAAGCAGCCATTCCTCTCAGCTCCCCTCTGCTTGCTGTGAAAAATAATGATCTGTTGATCTTGGTTTGTCACTCAAACTGGGCACCCACTAAGGCAGCAGCTGTCTCCTTACTGGGGCTTCATCTGTGATGTTTAGCAACTGTCAAAAAGGCAACAGAAGCAGAACTCCAAGAAGAAAACTTCTAGAAATCCTTCTTAAATGGCATTTGTGGAGCAGCCCTGACAGTAATGGCCTCCAGGAGCCCAAAACAATGCAGCCCCAATAATATTACAGAACCACTTGGGCTGGAAAAGCCCTTTCAGATCATCACTTCTCCAATGCTACCAAGGCTGGTGCTAAACCATGCCCCTCAGCACCACTTCTCTGCAGCCTTTTATCCCCACCTCCAGAGAGGGCATTTGACCACCTCCCTGGGTGCCTGTTCCAGTCTTTGAGAACTCTGTTTGATCATCTCCCCACTTCTTTTGAAGTCGGCAGACCAGGGAGTGTTCTTGCCCCTCCCAGAGGTGGCAGCTTCACCAGCAGCTCCCTGACAGAGGGTCATTTACCTTCCACAATCTCAGCACTTTTCCACAAACACATTGAACATCAAAATCACTGAATCACAGAACTGCTGAGTTGGAAGAGACCTCTGAGATCATCAGGTCCAACCACTCACCTGGAGCTCACCATGCCACCACTGCCACTAAGCCATGTTACTCAGCACCACATTCAGAGAGCTCTGAAACACCTCCAGCAATGGTGATTCCAGCACCTCCCTCTGCAGCCTTTTCCATTGCCTGAGAATCCTTGCTGGGAAGAGATTTTCCCTAATATTCAATCTGAACTTGCCCTGGCACAACTTGAAGCTGTTTTCTCTTGTCCTATCACACTTGCTGCATGTAGGAAGAGACCAACCCCCACCTCACTCCAAGGTCCTTTCAGGTAGATGGTGAAGATGGGTCTGAGATTTGAAAGGAGAGAAAGTCCTTAAAGCTGCCATTAGATACAGTCTACAAGAAAGGATCAACACTTCCACTGGCACAGCTAAGGTGGGAGGTGTGAGTGCAACAAGCTGCCAGGCCCTTGAGAAAAAAAATCAGCTGAGCCCAGCTGGGGAAGACCAAGCAGTAGGAACCAGGTGAGCCCTGTGCCTGGGCAGACAAAGGCAAAGGTGCTTGTGGCCTTGCCTTTGTTTTACTTGAGGATTTTACCTGAATTGATGTGCTTGAATTAATAAATAGTTCCCTGAAGAGAGGGAACTGAAGGAGATTGATTTGTTTATGGGATTTCAATTCTCTTAAGTGGAAGAAGAGAGATCTGTCAAGTACCTTGGTGTCTGTTGTACCTGTGAAGCTGAGAGAATCCCACCCTGCCACCAGCAACCAAGTGATCACAGCTCCCCAAAACCAGCAAAAGGAAGCCTCCACATTGCATGATCCTGGAACTCCAAAGATTTCTTTAGACTTAAGAGAAAAAGAAAATTAAATCAGAAAAGAACACCAAAGATTTTCACCTAACCACCAGTGGCTTGAATTTCCCTTAGACAGGCCAGAACTGGCCTGCACTTAACACTTCCTGCAGTTCCCACCACTAACAGTGAGAAGTCAGCTGCAGGCTGAGGTGCAGCAAGGGCCAGCTGCAGCAGTGACACACAGACAGAAGCCAAGGCCAAGCTGAGGAACACAAATGCCCCTCCCTGGATTCTGACAATCACTGGGGAGCAGGAAATGATCCACAACATTTTCCACTAGTTGGATCTGGAAGAACAGGGATGGACTCCACACCAGGTCCTTGCTGGGTAGCCCAACAGCCCCCCCCCAGACCTCAGAATCACAGAATGGTCTTGGTTGGAAAAGTCCTTTAAGATCATTAAGTCCAACCATTAACACAGCACTGCCAGGTCACCACTAAACCACATCCCTCAGCACCACATCTCCAGGGCTTTCAAACCTCTCCAGGGTTGGAAACTCCACCACTGCCCTGGGCAGCCTGGGCCAGGGCTTGGCAACATGCAGGGAGGAGCAGCCAGGACAGCTGAGCCTCAAGGGCCCACCAAGGGACTGCAGCCCATGGAGAGCATCTTTGGGAGCAAGCTGAGTGATCCTCAGGGCCAAGCCTCTTCTCCCCTGGCTGTGTCCCAGCAGGACTCTGTCCCTTCCTGATCCTGCCTTCCATCCTGATCCATGTGCTCCAGCATCATTGCCAAGTCCACAGTGCTTCAGTTCAAATCTTCTTCACTGTCACAGCCCAGAAGACTTCTGTGAGCTCCTCCCAGCTCTCCAGGTTTGGATACTCCACTCTGCTGCTCATCCTCCCCCCACACTGAGGGTGGGACAGGAGGAAGCCTGGCTGGAAAGTGGAGATGGCATCTTGAACATGCAGGAGAGTTTTGGAGAGAAACAGATTTGGGGAGGAAGCAAAAAGCTGCAAGAGGAGCCTGGAAGTGATTTAAATGTGGATTTCCCCCCAGTTTTCTGCAGTAAGTGTCTGAACAAGTTTTATGTGGTGCAGCTGGAGAATGGAAGGAGCCTGAGCCAGCCCCTCCAGCCTCACAGAAAATGCTCTGTCCCTCCTGAGGGACCTCAACAAAGCTGAGCCTGGCACTGCCATGAATCAGCCCTCTGTGCCCAGCTGCCTGGCAGGGCTCAGGGATGCACCCTGCAGCACATCCAGACATTCACTCAGCTCCCAACTGCTCTGCATCGCCAAGGGGAGGAGAGAAAAGTGAAGGGAAGCTTTCATGCTGCATCCCTGAAAGAGGGAGAAGGGGCTCCTGACCCCAAAGTGTGGCTCCTGGGCACGGGCTGGGGATGAATAGCTCAGGAAGCTCTTCCACAGCCTAGGTAGGCACAGAGTGACTGCTGGCAGGCCTGCTCCCAGCAAGCTCCCCATTAGAAATATCCTGCTTTCCTGCAAAGAGCCCAGTTACTGATGGTCTTGGTTAGCCCCTGTGTTAGCATCAAAGCCATTCCAGAGGCACAGGATGAATCCTGAGTTCCTGTGAGACAGTGAAACCACTCCTTCCACCACTGTGTGCACACATTCTCTGGAAGGCTTAGCTGACTGCCCTCCCCCTTCCCAAGCTTCAGGACATCCCAGAGAGAGATAAGGACCTGCAGAAAGAATGAGTTCATTGATCAGAAAGCCAGGGCAGCCTTCAAGACAGCTCAGAGGGCATAGGCAGGGCCTGACATGGAAAGCCTGGAGGAAAACCTTCCCAAAATGCATCCAAAGTGGCTCATTTTGCTTTGCCATTTGGCTCCCTGGAAAAATGCTTCCATATTAGATGGGAAAATGTTTGTTGTGAAGGAGCAGGAAGAGGTTAATCACCCAGCAGAGTGGAAGCAGGCACTCAAGTCTGGCAGCATTGAGCTGTCCTCTGCTACTTTGCCACCAACAACACAAGGCTTGGTTGGACAGAAAAACTACAAGTTTGGCTTTTTCTTTCTAGATTAACTGAATCCAGATTCTACCTTGGAAGTTTTCTTTCAAAGAATCATGGAGATTTAAGAGCTCCAACTGTATTTAGGTCAAGATTGAGGAGTTCAGCCTGATCTTGATATATCCTTGTGAAACCTAAGCTGTCTTCTGGGCTCCTGGAATGACAACATGTCTGTGTAGATCTAATGAAAGATCACTGTCAACCTTAAGGAGGGGCTTTTTCAGGTGCTCAAGTGATGAGACTGGTTAGTCTGTGTCCCCTCCACACTCCCTTCCAGCTGGAGGTGCCCACATTGTGACAGAGCAGCATTTTGTGGAGATGAGAGTATGCCCACAGCTGATGAGCCCCACTGATTCAAAGCTCTGCAGCAAGCACAGACACCCACCAGTGTAATGCAAATCCTCCTCAGGAGGATGATAAAATCCTGCAGGAAGCCCAGAGGAGGATATGGAGATGATCAGAGGGCTGGAGAACCTTCCCTGAAGGGACAGGATGAGAGAGTTGAGG
>VWYK01128039.1:0-12897 GCA_013399775.1 Semnornis frantzii | reverse complement strand
CTGAGGCTTGCAAAATCCAGGCTGTGTCATTGCTTACAACCAGTGTTGGCTCAGTAGCTTCCAGTCCTGAGAGTTTGTCACCGTCCTGTTTGACATGTGAAGAGCAGCGCACTTTTTCCAGCCTGGGGGTGACAGGAGGAAGCAGGCATCTCCAAGGAAGTGAGGGGTTGGTCCCAGTGTCCAGGGCAGTGTTTCCACTCTGTAGCAGAGCGGAGCGTCTGTCTTCTCACGTTACAAAGGGTTAATTCCCTGGAGGTGCTTACAACGGACTCCAGTAAAATACTTGTTGTGTCTAACACTTTTCAATTAACCTGAACACTCCTGCATGAAAAGGTTCATGCATTCGCCTAAAAGGGAAAATGCATACATGAAACTTCTTCACTGAAAGGGATCTCAAACACTGGAATAGGCTTCCCAGGGAGGTGGCTGAATCCTCATCCCTGGAAGTGTTTATAAGAATCATAGATGTGGTGATCAGTGACATGGCTTAGCACCAGACTTGGTAGAGTTAGAGAACGGTTGGATGCAATGATTTTAAAGGTATTTTTCTACCAAAACAATTCTATAATTATATTATTTTATAGGCAGATAGATGCATTAAATATGTATAAAATATGTAAGTATATCTTTATATATATGTATAAAATATATAAAATTCAGGGGATAGTCAGCTCTAAAATTCCAGATAGACAGACAGACAAATATATACATATTAAATAAAATACTCTATTCAGGAGATAGTCAGTTGTAAAATTCCAGAGCACAATATTCCTGATTAGACATTGAATGACAATTGAAATTTGGAGCAGTAGTCTGAAGAAAGATTCAGTTTAATATTCAAACATTGCTATCATTTAGAAATCCCAGACACAGGTTCCAGAAGCAGTTATCCAAAACTAGACTGTAATTCTTTCTTGTTTCCAGTGTGAAGTCTTAGAAATTGTTTTAGCATTTCCAGGATGGTGGGAACTGCAAAATCTTATTTGTCTCATGAAAAGTTTTACTCTGAAACAGCAGAGCTTCAGTCAATAAATATTTCAGTGACTAAGCAGCTATTTTCTCAAAATTACTCCAGGGAATTCAGAAGAATTGGAACAAAAATTGCAGTAAGAAAAAAAAAAGTCTCTGCAGAAGGGATAAAGATAAGCTGATGTCAGGGAGCAGGTCACACCACTGCCCTGTGAAGAGAGCTACAGGTTTTGTAGCTGAAGGGGTATTCTATTTACCCCAGCAACCTCTGCCTCATCTTCCATAAGGAGGCCAGCCAGTGGCCTTTGCCTTCCTGACTTTGTGCCTGGTGCTGCTGATGGGGCTGGTGGCCATGCCAGTCTTGCATAAGCCCTGTAGTGTCCCAAGCTGCTGCTGTAAGAGTAAATGGCAGATACAGGGCTGCTTCTTCGCCTGCAGACTAACACTGGTGCCTCTTTTCCCCCAGTGTAAATAAATAAATCAAGAAGGGCAACAGTACAGGCCTCCCACAGAAGTACTCCCCTTGCTGAATGTCAGCACAGGTCATTGGAGACCACAAATATCTCCACCTATACTTGTCTTAAGCCTAAGGGTTATGCTAATGCTAACACAAGATCTAAATCTAACTAACACCAATGCTAAAAATGTCTCCTAAGTTTAACCCTAACCTGAATGACTTTAACACTAAAGCTAAATCCTAGTCCTATTCCTGTTTCTAAGCATAAACCTAACCCCTAAACCCAACCCAAATCCAAAATCATGACCCTAAATGTAACCCTAACTCAAGCACCTAATACCTTAACCTAATCCTATCATAACAACCATAACCTTAAAACTAACCCTAATCCCAACATTAACCACAACACCAACTCTAACCTTTAAGTCCTTACCCTAATCCTAGCCCTAACCTTAACCACTGACTAAACCTACCTCTAACCCCTAACCCATTTCTGAAATGCTCAGTTTTCACAGCAAGAAGCTCAACTCCTTAGCCACACCACCTGGATAATGCTGTCTTCCTGTGACTGTTACTGGAATATTCCAGTTTTCCTCTTTTTCTTGGATAGTAAACTTCCCCCCCACACCCAGGAGGGCAAGCCTGATATCAAAGCATTGTGAGCAACAGATTTGCCCATCTTTTACAGCAGACATTCCATAGAAACATTTAAATGAACAAGCAAAGACGATGCCATGTTGCATTTGGAAGCAGAGATAGATTCTTCGGCTTGCTTCCAGCAGGAGGGAAGAAGTTGCAAGTGCCCAGGACTCAACATGAACCACCAACTCGGAGCGGTCCAAGGCACCACAGAGCTGCATAGAGGCAATCCTTCAGGTTTCAAGTCTGACACCCCCTCTTTCCGCTCCACCATTCAAAGCTGGATGATCATGAAACTCAGATAATTCCATCTGTAAGCTTGCCTAGGCAACAAAACAGAGACTAGGCAAAAATAGAAGAATGTCCAAATCTACAACTAAAGCGACACATTTTTTAAACCAATCTTAGACAGGCACTTTCATGTCTTTCAGTGCTACAAATGATGTAAAATGAATAATCTATATTAATTTTGATATCCAAGCAGAGATTGTTAATAACTATGAAAATTGTTCATTAACATTAAATCTCGCCAGAAAACTTATTTACAAGGTTCAAAACACTGGGTTTGGAAATTTATACACACAGGGAACAGGCAAAACTGGAACACTTTAAGAGGTAACCAGCAAACACAAACATTTTTACTGGAAGAAAGTTCTTGCAGTCACTACACCAGTTGCTATCCATTATCCTGCTTAGCCACTAGATGGACGTAGGAAGCTCCTCTCTGCTTACGGCAGAAGGCAATTAGTGATTACAAGAGGCTTTAAGTATTCACTCACAGAATATTATCTGACAGTACCCAAAGCACGTGGAGGGGCTGCTGTCAGTGGTCTCAAAGCCATTAGAGGCTCTGGAGTTTTCCCAGACACTTTTCTCAGGCAGCTGAGAGTCTGGCACAGTCTCTGACCTGGTTCCTCTTGATTCCCGATTCAGCAGAAGCCTTGCAGAGGGACAGGCAGGATGCAATGCCATGGGCAGGCCTGGCACAATGTCACACTGGCTGTGCAGGCCAATTGCCTGCAGGCATTTAGAGGCTGTTCCTGGTAGTGGAGTTCCACACAGTTCAGGATGCAATGAGGCAGTAGCATGAATACAATGGCAGACTGCATGTTGTGCTACCTGCTCATCCCTTTTTATCAATACAGCCCAAGACTAATAGGCCTTTGGACAGATTAGCCAATCAGGATGGCACTTTGCCAAGCTTGACCATATTAAAGGCTTTTGTTTTCCTTTCCTGTGGTTGCTTCCCCTAGCACAGAAAGAGGGGGAGCAGGGGAACATGTCTGGGCAAGCCACAGNAACATGTCTGGGCAAGCCACAGTCCTCAGACTCAGTGGCTCCAGGTTCTTTGTCCTCTTTCCCACAGCTACTTCTCCCCATAGCAGAGGTGGGGAGATAACAAAAACATGTCTGGGCAAGCCAGGACATGTATAAGCCTATTTTGGCCTGCTTAGAGTCTACCACAACATTCAGTTCTTCAGGTTTCCAAGAATCCTGAGAGAAAGAAGCCGCAGGAAAGGAGGGAAGCTTTGTGTTTTGAAGGGGAGGAAATGGCCCCGAGTTGCACCAAAGGAGGTTTAGGTCGGATATGAAGAAACTTCTTTAGTGTCTGAAAACCCTTTCAGTGGAATCCTCAGGAAGGTGGTTGAATCCCCATCCCTGAAGGCATTTAGAAGAGGCGGAGGTGTGGTGCTGAGGGACAGGGTTTAGCACCAGACCAGAGGTAGATAATGGTTGAACTCAATGATCTTGGAGGTCTTTTCCAACTGAAACAGCCCTATGATTCTAAGGGACAGGAGACAACTGCAGGTAGGTTCAACAAGGATCTCTATTTTGAAGCCCTGAGAAGCTGCTCAGACTTTGGTTCAGCTGAAAATGAGAGAACAAAACAAAAAATGCAAGCAGAAGTAAGATGTAGGAAGACTAAAGTGGTGTAAAACATCGTCTCATGCTGCCTTGCACTAGAAATGAATCTCCAACTCATCCACTCCCCATCTCTCCCTTCAGGATCCTGGGATATCCTGACTTGCATCTCTCCTCAGTGGGGTTGCAGTGGAGAGGAGGATGCTCCTTCCCACATCTCTCCCACAAGGGAAGTGACTCAGTATTTTAAACTCCTACCTGCTCTTCTCCTGAACATAATGAAGAGGACGACGATAAAAATGATGGTAGCAATGAAACACCCCAACAGTTCTTCTCGTCCTGTTTGCTCTACAGAGGAAAAGGAGGATCAAGGATGTTAGGCTGGCTGGAGTGCTGTACAGACAGCAGATTTTCACACAAGCTTCCCCAGCAACTGATCATACGCATGTTCCTATGAAGTACACAGATGTGAAACAAAACACATGAGCTAAAGCCACTCAGGCTCAAAGTCAATTATACTGGCTGGACCAATGTGTTACAGCTTCTTAAACTGAAGTATGGCTTGCTAATCCCTGCTGGGAAAGGACAACAGGAGCAGTCTACTGTCAGCAAGGAGAGCGAGAACTGGAAAGTTGGAAGAGTGAGGCTGCAAAGCAGCCCAGCAGAGAAAGACCTGGGGATGCTGATCAACAGCTGTCTGAACATGAGTGATTATGTGTCCAGGTGACCAAGAAGGCCAACAGCATCCTGTCTGTATCAGAAATAGTCTGGCCAGCATGACCAAGGGAGTGATGGTGCCACACCTTCAGTACTGAGCTGTTTTGAGGTCCTCACTACCAGAACGTTGAGGAGCTGGAATGGGTCCAGGAGAAGGGCAACAAAGCTGAAGGGTCTGGAGAAAAGCTCTTGTAAGAAGCAAGTGAGAGAACAGTGGTTGTTTAGTCCAGAGGAAAGGAGGTTGAGGGGATACCTTCTCACTATCTACAACTCCCCGACAGGAGGCTGTAGTCAGGCAGGTGTTGGTCTGTTCTCCAAAGTACCAAGTGGTAAGACAAGAGGAAATGGCCTCAAGAGTAGAAACAGGTAGAAAAAGGCAAAAGTGCTGTAACTCATAGGTTTGGATCTCTGGGGTGGATAGATGAGGATGTCTGGGCTGGGTAAGAACTCATTTCTCTGTCCCTGACACCTACCTGGTGCCTTAAGATGGCTGCTCACAGAGATGGGCTCTGCCAGAGCCATGTGTGAAACATGGCAGCTGTAAGTGGCTGGTGCCTGTGCTGTGTCTGAGCTGATGCTGAGGTAAGAGGTGATGCTGTTAGTGCCATCTTGATTTTGACGGTGGCTGGAGAAGCATGTGTTTGAGAGAGGGATTTCCACGTGATCATCTTCAGCAGTCTTCTGTGTCCATCTCACCAAGACATCCAGCGGGTAATAGCCAGCAATGATGCAGGTCAGAGTAATTGTCACATCGCCATCAAATGACACCTCTGCTGGAATGACACGAACTCTTGGAGGCTCTGCAGGAGATAAACAAGGAATTGACCTATTGTTAGCAGAGTACAAAAATCCCTGTCCACGAGGGACAGAAGATGAGCTGCCTGTGGTGATGAGTGTTGGGAGCAATGGGATAAGTGTGCATGGCAAAGTTTCAGTGTCTGGGGAAAATGGGACTCCTTTGCCCCCACCCCAGGCACTTCCCTTCCTCACCAGCCACTTGCAGCTGGATGATGTGCTGGGCCTGATGCAGCAATGTGGACACGGAGCAGATGTATGTCCCTTCATCTCCCACGCTCACTTCTTGCAGGCTAAGTGATGCATCTCCACTCCTCAGCAGCTCCACCACATCCACATGGACTTTTGGCTGCACTGCTGGAGTTGTGCTCCCCACCTGGTACCAGAAAAGGCTTTGTCCACTGCCTTGGTGCTGCCTCTTCCATCCCACAGAGGATAGTGAGGAGGTGGGAGCCAAGGCAAAGTGGCAGTCAAGGGTGACTGAGCTGCCAAGACGTGCATGCAGGGAAGTGCTTTGTGACGACGACTGAAACTCAACTAGAAACAGAAACACAGACAAGCAGAGTTAAATCAGTGTGGTTAGAGAGGGCATCCTCCATGGGGAGGGGCAGGCAGTGGACTTCACCCCTGAACAGGGAAGGAAAGAGGCACAGGCACCCTATTTAACGCCCCAGAGGCTATGTGGACTGAAGAGCTGAAGGAAACTAGCCCAGTGGGGTTAGGGGTATGAGGAGACAAGGGGACACCAAGTGCATGTCATGATCTTGAAGGTGCTTGTCATCCAGGGACTGGGGCATAGGAAACCCTGAGAGAAGGGAACTGGCATTGTTTAGCCTGGACAAAAGGGGGCTGAGGGGACACGTTCTTGCTCTCTACAACTCCCTGAAAGGAGGATGGAGCCAGGTGGGTGTCAGTCTCTTCTCTCTGGTTACAGTGACAGGACAAGAGGAAACAGCCTCAAGTTGCACAAGGGAAGATTTAGATTCAGTATTAGGTGAAGTTTCTTCACTGAAAGGCTTCTTAGTGGAATAGGCTGCCCAGGGAGCAGCCTGGGGGTGTCTAAAAGAGGCAGAGATGTGGTGCTGAGGGGCATGGTTTAGCACCAAACTTGTCAAGTTTAGATAATGGTTAGGCTGGATGATCTTAAAGGCTCTTCCCAGCAGAAACAATTTTATGATTCTAAGGTAGGGTAGGAGGCAATCTGCACAACTCCTTTTTCCCTGAGCACCAGTTCCTGGCAGCCCTCAGGTCCCAGTATGAGGTGGGCCATGGATCGCTTCGGGAGGCAGATTCCCCTCATGTCCCTTGGCGTTCAGGGGTCACCTGTGGTCAGCAGCGTCCCCTCCTTGCTCATAGGAATCCTCAATGTTGGGTGCAGTGTTGCATGGTGCTCCTTCTCCTGTTGGCTGTCACAGCGGGGTCCTCTGAGTACCAGGGCAATGCTGATTCTTTCAGAGAGCTGCACGGTGGCCATGAACCAGGAGGTATGGCATGCCCCCTCACTAGCCTGCTGGGAGCTGTATGGGGAGATCTCGCAGTTCACCTCCTCCCCATCACAGTCTGCATGCAGCAGGGACTCTGCATGTGGGATGGACACTGACTGGGCTGTAGAGACAGAAGAAAAGTTTGAGCCATCTGAATCCTTTGGGGAAACAAAGTGCAATATAATGAGACATACATTTTGGAGAAGCACTATAGGGGTCAGTCAGAGCCCAGAAATGCCAGGCTAAGCTTCTTCAAAGAGAAGTTTGTCATGACTGCCTTATATACCTCAGTCTGCTGGATGTATTTTATCCTGCCAGGGTGCACACAATTCATGCTGGGCAAAGTAAACTGCTAAGAAAGGTGAACAAACAGAACAGTTAGCTCAACCACAAAGACATCCGTCTGGTCCTGTACTTGGGTCACAACAACCCCATGCAATGCTCCAGACCTGGGGAAGAGTAGCTGGAAAGGTGTCCAGCAGATAAAGACATGGGGGTGTCAATTGACAGTTGGTTGAATATGAGCCAGAGTGTGCCCAGGTGGCCAAGAAGGCCAACAGCATCCTGGCCTGTATCAAGAACAGTGTGGCCAGCAAGACCGGAGAAGTGATTGTACCCCTGTACTCAGCACTGGTGAGGCAAGACCTTCTGTACTGGGTTCAGTGTGGGGGCCCTCCATACAAGAAAGACATTGAGGTGCTGGAGCAGGACCAGAGAAGGGCAATGAATCTGGTGAAGGGTCTGGAGAACAGGTCTTGTGAGGAGAGGCTGAAGGCACTGGGGTTGTTTATCTTAGAGAAAAGCAGGCTGAGTGTAGACTTTCTTTCTCTCTACAACTCCCTGAAGGGAAGTTGTAGCAAGGTGGATGTTGGTCTCTTTACCTAACAACTAAGTGATAGGATGAGAGAAAAAGGCTTCAAGTTGCACCAGGGGAGTTTTAGGCTGGTATTAGACAAATCTTCACGGAAAAGGTTCACAAAACCTGGAATAGGCTCCCCAGGGAGGCAGTTAAACTCCTGTCTCTGGAGGTGTTTAGAGCTGTAGAGGTGTGGTGCTGAGGGACATGGTTTAGACCCAGACTTGGTAGTTAGTGAATGGTTGGACTTGATGATTTTAAAGGTCTTTTCCAATGCAAATGATTCTATAAGAAAGCAAGCTGTGTATCTAAAATGCCCATTAAAGACCTGCCATGTTTATTGTTTTTAAGCCTGGATGCAGAAACAAGGAGACACTGTACCATCCCAGGTAAGGAAAGAAAGGCTGGCAGAAAGATAGGAGTGGCTGGATATAGAGAAAAGCTGTATTTGATTACAGCATGGGCTTAAGCTTAGGTATAAGCATCCTAGTGACCTGTATGCTTTCCAAAGACATCACAGAGACATCACAGAATTGTTTTTGTTGGAAAAGACTCAACAGATTCAACTGTCCCTGTAGGGAGGGAGAATAACTGGTTGGATGCATGAACTTCACTGCAAACAAAGAAGAGCAAACAAGTTTCTCTGGGATGAGAAATAAATAATCATAGAATCATTGAACTGTTTCAATTGGAAAAGACCTTTAAGATAATCAAGTCTGACCATTCTCTTAATCTACCAACTCTAGTGCTAAACCATGTCCCTTAGCACCATATCTGTGAGTCTTTGAAACATCTCCACCCCTGCGATGGGGATTTGGCCACTTGCCTGGGGAGCCTCTTCCAGTGCTTGAGAACTCTTTTAGTGAAGAAGTTTCTTCTAATATCCAGCCTAAACCTCCCCTGGTGCAACTTGAGGCCATTTCCTCTCCTGTCCCTGGAAATTAATTCTGTGTCTGCAATGCCTGGCAGTAGCCCAGCTTGTCGTGCCCAGTCTTTTCACACTGCTTGAAGAAGAGCTTAGGGCCAAGTCAGTGGATCCTGACAGGCCTTCAGCTCGGTTGGAAGCATAAAATAATGGAAAAAAAATATCAGGCCCAACATTGTTGATAAACACTTAGTGATCACAGCAGGTACAGAGGCTGGGTGGAG
Organism: Semnornis frantzii; assembly: GCA_013399775.1. Classification (NCBI taxonomy): domain Eukaryota; kingdom Metazoa; phylum Chordata; class Aves; order Piciformes; family Ramphastidae; genus Semnornis; species Semnornis frantzii. The sequence goes on along the minus strand of VWYK01128039.1, from coordinate 3,968 downwards.
ACCCAGTGGTGAGTGTTGCAATGGCACCAAGGGGAATGGAAGGGGCAAAGTGAAAGCCCATCACTCCATTCCTCCACTTACCACCTGCAACACTGATGACCAGGAGTCACACCAAAACCAAAATAAAAAAGCCACAACCCCCCCAAACAAACAAAAACCCAGAAACCCAAACCAAAACCAGCTAACTAATCAAAACCAAACCCAAAAAACGTCTTGTGCAACTGATAAAGAAACAAGTGGTTGACCACCAAGAGCGATGGATGACTGAACTGCACTCTGCAAAATTGTAGATGAGGTACAAATATTGCCCCAGTTTCCTTTACCTTTTGGAGGGGATCAAGAATTGGATCAGCCAGGACAGACTGGAATGCCTTTTGGGTAAGATTTGTGACCTCGGCTATGCTGAATGCTTCCCTGGAAGACTGAGAGTGAGACTGAACTTGTCTTTTGGAACTCTGGAGCGATTTTGTACTTCAATGTGCTTGTCACCAACAATCTTAAATAATCCATGGGTGCTGCACATGAAAAAAATGCTCTATCTGTGCACCTCATGGCTTCGTGGGGATGTGGCCAGCACTACAGCAGACAGGCTGTTTGGGTACCTGGTGCTGGGCCTACAATACCAACAACTGGTATATCTAGTAAGAGCTAAGTCCAGATGCCTCTAGCCTCTCTAATCTCTGAGGACCAGCTGGAATATAAGGGGATTTGTCTCTCACCAAATTTATTCTCTAAATACAAAACACTTCCTATCTGAAAATGCCTTGGAGCCTCAAATAAACTTGTACTGAAGCACAGGCTCAGACCTTTGCTTGGCTGTGAAAAATTATGTGAAGCAAGGACTGCAGAGGCCGGACTGCAGACTGGCCTCCATGAGTCAAGTAAGGAGAGCAAGATGTACGCATCCAGCCTTCTGAACAGGAAAGCTCCGCATCATGCCCATTTACCATCATGCTTCCTTCAAGCAAAAAACACGATTGAAGTGGTGAACACTCTTTACATGTGCAGTAGTACTACAGAGTGGAGTAACTCCTAAGCTGTTTTTGAAAAATCATTTGCCAAGAGACAGGCAATCTAGGATGGTCCCAGTAGGAGAGAGGGACCTTAACAGGTTTTGCTAACACCTTGTACAAATTTCCTTTCTTGAAGTTCCAATTGCCGAGTTCCAGAAATCATGCACGAAAAGTTTAGTGGCCATTCACAAATTGGTTGCCTAAACTCAAAAGACAAATCTTGTGGAAGTCTGGTGCATGCAAGTGGTCAAAGCCCTGGTGGGAGCTTTCCCACTCCAGGTCTCCCACTTACCTGAGGCTTCAAAGACAATGGAAGAAGGGGAGCCAGAAACTTCCCGTGGGACTTCGTACTCAGTTACATCATCCAAGTTTCCATCATCTCTGACGGTGATGCTCCTCAGCACCAAGGTGGCAGAATGCTTGGAGGATGAGCTGCCAAAGGCAGGCTGTAAGCCTCTTACATCTTCTCCCACATAGGAGCAGAGCAGAGCGATATCCACTCTGCGAAAGAGAGGCACTGGTGTGGGAGATTCAGCTGTCCCTGTAGGGAAGGAGAATAATTGGTTGGATGCATGAACTTCACTGCAAACAAAGAAGAGCAAACAATAAATAATCATAGAATCATCAAACTTCTTCAATTGGAAAAGACCTTTAAGATAATCAAGTCTGACCATTCTCTTAATCTACCAGCTCTGGTGCTAAACCACGTCCATTTGCACCACATCTGTGAGTCTTTGAAACATCCCCACCCCTGTGATGGGGATTCAGCCACCTGCCTGGGGAGCCTATTCCAGTACTTGAGAACTCTTTTAGTGAAGAAGTGCCAACCTTAACCTCCCTTGGTGCAACTTCAAGCCATTTCCTCTTGTCCTAAAATGGGAAGTCTGGGGACAGTTCTCTAATGGGCAGCTTTCCAGTCATTCTTCCTTAGGCCTGGAGCATTCAAGTCAGAGACTGGTAGAGGTTGGAAGGTGCCTCCAGAGATCATCTTGTCCAGCCTCTCTGCTACAGCAGGCTCACCTAGAGCATGTTGTACAGGAACATGTCCAGGTGGGTTTCAAAATTCTCCAGAGGAGTGTCTCTGAGTTGAGTCTGTTTTGACTGTAATGCTACTTGCTGAGTGATCTCCCTGTCCTTATCTCATTCCATGAGCCTGTCATCGTATTTCCTCTTACCTGTCCAGCTGAAGACAAGCAGTGATAGGGCACCTCTGGTGGGCATCTGGCATCCAGCCAATGGTAAGCCACCACAAGATGTTAAAATTCTCTTGGTTGCCATAGCAATTTTGGTTGTCAAAGTCTGATGTGGCATCCCTCAAATCTTTTTGGTTAGTGCACTTGAACACTCCTCATTCAGTCTGGGAAAGGGAAAGCTTGATCTGCATGCTCAATACTTTTCATGCACACACAGTTCCACTAGTTTTTTCCTATTCTTTTCCTTAACAGCCCTGGTTGTATGAAAAAGGAAAAGAATGGATACTGATTTACTCCACAGAGGTTTCTTTAACACATAAAAAATGCCACATCTATTTCTGCCAGGGCCCTGGACCTAATTTCAGTTTCATTCCTGTACAACAGGACCGAGCACTTTGCTTTGCTGTATCTCATACAATTGGCCTCAACTGCCTTTCAGTCCTGCCTGTCCAGGTTCCCCTGTAGAACTTTCCTGCCCTCAAGCAGATCTACACTCCCGCCCAGCTTAGTATCATCTGCAAACTTATTGCGGGTGTCTTGACCTCCCTCATCCGGACTACCGATAAAAATATTGAAAAGATTTTAGCTGCCACTTTGGGATTATCCCAGCTCTGCTGGCAGGGGACCTCTCCACCCATGCCTCTTCTGGCAAGCACAGTAACCCTTAGGACCCTATTTTTCACAGGGAGTTTTCACTGAATGGAGTGGAGAGGCATGAATCCAGGAGCCCTGGCCACAGTCTCAGTCACTCTGCCACTCACCTGCTGCCAAGGCCAGCCGGGTTCCAGCCAGCAGCAGCGTCCCGCACAGCAGCAGCCCCCTGACCATCCTTCTCCGCAGCGCAGCAGTCTCCGAGCTCGCCAATTCCGCCTCCCGGCCCCGGCTGGCTCCTGCAACAGCCCTGCGCTTTCACTTTCGCTCTGACAAAAGAGAGGCGGGGGTGGGGCGGCTAACCCAATCCCGGCATTGACGCAGTTAACTCCTGTTTTACCACGCTCAGGAAATCTGAGGCAGCAGGGCAGTGCGGCATGATCGGGACCGTCCGCAAACCTGCAGCTCGGCTGCCTTTGTCAGGTCCCTCTTTAAGTCAGTATGAGAGGAACCAGCCTCAAGTTGCACCAGGGATGTTTAAAAGTTGGCTGTTAGACGAAACCTTCACTGAAAGAATTCTCAAACGCTGGAACAGGCTCCCCTGGGAGTTGGTTGAATCCCCATCCCTGGAGGTGTTTAAAAGAGGCAGAGATGTGTTGCTGAGGAACGTGGTTTAGCTCGGCAGTTGGCAGAGCTTAGCAGGCTTGGCAGAGTTGAGAACAGTTGAACTTGAGGATCTTACATAATCTTTTCCAACCAAAGTTATTCTATGATTCTGTGCTTAGATCAGTCTTTCCCACCATGCTTCTGCATGCAAGCTCATCTCCAGCCTTGCTGAACACCCTTTAAAAGCAGTTACATCTCTGCTTTAATTTCAGAAGACCATATCTGTGAAAGACTGGGGAGCTGAAGCTTGGGGTTGGTTTTTTTTTTTTTGTTTGGTTTTTGTTTTTTGTGGGATTGTTTGGTTGTTGGGATTTGTTTGTTTCATTTGTTTATTTAACTGCCTAGAAGCCATTTTAGTTTGCAGTGTTCTGAGCCGGCCCTCAGTACAGCAGCCTGTGTTGCCACCACAGGCCAATTCAGCCTTTGATTCACATGCAAATAAATCATGGGGGAAAAAACCAAGCTGAAAGAGGGATGAACTCTACTGGTATTTCAACTACTGCCT
>VWYK01128027.1:3390-61764 GCA_013399775.1 Semnornis frantzii | reverse complement strand
CCTCCTCCAGGCTTCCTCTCCTTGGGCTTCCAGTTCAGCTGTCCCAAGGGCTTTGCAAACCTGCTCAAGGAGTAGCTACAGGCTGCATGAGCTGCTTTCTGCTGCTGTCTTTCTTGCCATTTTCTGCTGTGTTAGATGTACTTTCTGTATGTATGAAATTCCTGCTGGTCCCATATCCAGTCACACACAGCAGTGGAGAGAGCTGAGTTCTCATGCTGGTAGCAGTCAGCAGGAGTGGTCATGTTAGTGGATGGCAACCCAGAAACTGGCTGGGGATTGAGGCATTGCTGGGAATGTGCTGATAGGAAGGCTGCAGAGCTTAAGTGACTAAAGGCTGTTTGGCCTGTGTGGGATGGAGGATTGAGCATCAAAGGATGATGCTACCTGACCCTGACATTGTTGCATTGTCTGAAATCAGGCTTTCCACATCAATGTCCACAAGCAGACATTTGGCTCTAAGGAAACTTCAACCTAATCCCACTACTGCAAACCTTTTTCATGACTAAAAACATGCATAAAAAGTTGATATGTATGTTAATGAAACAATAAGAAGCAGTGATTGGATAACTGCTGAGGTTTCTCTGTTGCATGTCCTTGTGCAGTGTTCTGATGACTGAGTTGTGTCTTTGTCCATGTGGTTTATTTTTCTGGCCATTTTGGGTCTGGTGCAGCATGTGGGTTGCAGTGAACATGCTCCATGTGCAGAGGAGAACCAGCCAAGTGTGGGAAGAAGAGGGTTATGCTTTTGAGTTCCAGTTAGAAGAGGAGCAGAGGCTGGATGAACACAGCTTCTGTCTGTCGTTGTCTGCATAAACTGCAGGGAGGTTTTTATAAAACACACAGCCAGGAGGAAAGAAGAACTAGGAACTGGCAACTAGAGATGGGATGCTCTTTGAGGAACTCGACTGGCAACTCAGAGAGGGCCAGAGAGCAGAGCTGCTTTTATTCATAACTAATCCTTTGCCCCAAGGACAGAAAATGAGACTGGGGCTGGCCTCAGGACAAATTCTGTAAAGCGGCTCTGTCCTTGCTGTTCCAAAGTGCAGCTCATGCTGAGAGGCAGAAATTTCTCATTGAAAATGCTTGTTGAAGGTGAGATCTGTTCTGTGTGTCACAGTGCCCTTCTGATCTGCAATAAACCACCCCAACTGTTTCTTGCTGACAGTGTGCAAAGATTAGAGAATACACTGCTGAAGCTTCTTGTGTCCACACTGCCATTGTGTGCCCCAGACTATGATACACGAGGAGAAAAGAGTTGAAGAGGAATGGCCTCTTTTGGAGTGGGTTGGTGTGGGGCTGGTGAGGAAGCAGAGAAATGCAGTGTCAGCAGAAGGCTGATGTTCAGATGGTGACTTTCCCTCTCTTGGAAATGAGGCTTGCAGGGACCTACACACAGTCATTGCTGTCTCACCTATCCCTCGTGGTTTGTAAGTCGTTGTCTCTCCAGCCAGACTTTCACTTAACATGACCACTGTCCTTTTCCATCCCATTCCTCTCCCCATCCTTTACTGGAGAGAAGCACTGTCATGATTTTGATAAGATTTCTACATTCAGTTGATACTTGGGTTCCACTCCTGCTGCTAAGGAGTTACTGCTGTGGAGAAAAGGTGTTTGTAACTTTGTCTTAATCTTAGTAGATCTGAGCAGAGCGGGTCAGAGGTAAGGGAGGAATGTGTTTGTGTTCTGAAAGTGGCCAACTGCTATTATGCTTCATGGAAAAAAAAAACAAAAAAAAAAAAAGTGTGTGGGAGATGTGTTTGGATGATGTAGAGATACACATTTTTTCTGGAGAATGGCTTAGTTCAAGATAAAGACTCAAGTTAAGCTTGCTACAAAAATGGCGTTAGAAGGCCCAGAGCTCTGAACTAGCAGTTTGAAAGCTCCAGAATCTTTGTTTAAAGAAAAAGCTGTTGGAAAGCAGGGTCTTCAGACCTCACTTCACAGAACCACAGAATTACTGAGGGAGGTTTGGGGTCCTTTAATGCTTCGCCCAAAAAGCGTGCAGTGTGTCTGGGGATTCCACTGTGGCCGAGAAATCCCAGCGTTTGTCTTTAGTCACTGCAGCAAAGCACAAGGGCATGCTTCAGAAGGCAAAAGGAAACAACCTTACTCCTCTTACCCTTATCTCTCTTATGTCTGTGCTATAGTTCACACTCCTGACACTGAAGGAAGAAAACTGTTGCAGTCCATATTCATTTGGTATGTGACAGCCAAATTACTAACATGCATTAAAGAAAAACTGCATTGTATTTAGGTCTTATTTAGGCAGTTTCTGATGTGTTAAAAAATTGATATATCCATTCCTGAGTAGCTCAGGTTTAAGTATCATTGCCTGCCTGCTCAGAGAGCCTGGTTTCAGTAAAGAACTGGATTTCAGCTGCAGAGCTCTGGCTCAGCTGTGAAGATGTTGGTGCTGGCCATGAATTTGCATAAATAACAACTTGGTTTCATTTGAATGTTTAGGTAATGCTGCAGTGAGAGCTTGGATCTGCAGAGGTTCTGGGTTCCCTTCCAGGTCCTGCCATCCAGAGCAGACACGTGGCTTCTCTGCACCTCACCTGCCCCCTTGGTGAAACAGGGAGGGTGGAGGTCTGGGGAGTGTTTGAAGGGTAATAATTAGCTGTTAGGGACTGCCGGGGCTGAGCCTGGAGGGTCCTTCCTTCAAGTGTCCTGTCAGGAGCCTTGGGTTGCTGAGTGAGCTCTGCGCTTCTGTCTGTTACACTTAAAGGACCTAATTGCGTTCTTGGCGTGCAGTTAATGATCTGGTTCTTGTGATTTCAATCAACTGTGTTGCAGTTAGTCAGACTGAAGAGCCTCGGTCTCTGGTTCCCCTGTGAAGTCTGGTTGCTGCGTGGAGCTAGGGCAGGGTCTCCACCAGGAGGGCTTTGTGCTGAGATGGATTCAGGAGTGTTAGAGGAGTGTATGAAGTACCCACTGAGAGTGCCTGGCAGGGAGCAGCTCGGGGCTGGCCAGGCTGCCCAGCATCCCATCTCCCAGCCATACCTTTCGGTAGTGAGCCTGCCAGTGGCAATCCAGGCTCTGCCTTCCCGGTTATCACATTCATTGCCCAAGTCAGGCTTTTGCTTCTCCATTTAATTTTTGTGAGAGTCACAATGGTAAACTTAAAAATACAGAAATTCCACGGCTGAATTTAACTCCCTCTCCTTTCGTGGCCTGCCAGCCTGCAACCAATTTGTCTGCTGGGGTCAAACAAACGGCTCTGCTGCCATCTGAATTTCAGAGCCGCTGTCCTTCACCCCTGCTCTCTGCCCCTCCCCTGCTCTCCACAAACACCCACAGCAGGTCTCTGGCTCCCCTCCCCCCTGCTTCTTTCCTCCCCAGGCCCTGCAGAAAAGTAAATGCTGATTATCTTTTCCTGCTCATCCCACACCCCCAGGAGCTGATCCTCACTTAGGGTGGTGGATGTGCCAGAGAGTTAATGCTCTGGAAAGTCCAATTATTGGGAAGTGTGTGGATCTGTGTTACCTTAAAGATCCTGTGGTGCCTTCTGGAGCTGAACTGTTACGGGTTAGAGAAAGCACAGAGCTTTACGATGGCAGTAATAGAAATCACCTCTCTTGTCAGAGTGTGGTCAGGGTCATGTTGGTGTTTTATAAAGCAGTGGTCAGGAGTTCTCCTCCTTGGGGGGATAATTTTTCAGCTCTCCAGTGAACCTTGGCCAGGCAAGGAGGGGTTACTGAGGAGCTGCTCGTAGCCCAGCTTGATGGTAGTGCTCAGCATGGCTACACCTTCTTGCCTGCAAAAAGAAGTGGCCGGTGGGCAAGCAGAAGTGCCTTGGTGACTGCATGGAACAAAGCCTCCTACCTGGCGCCCAGAAGGCAGCCCCACGAGCATCCCGCCCGGGATTGAAACGTCTGTGTGTCGGGGAGGAGAGGGAGAACACGGAGCAAAAGATTTATGCCTTCCTTTGGGCTGTTGCTTGGTAACAGAAAATGCCTCTTAAGCCTATTTTTGGAGAGGGGAGGGGTGAAACTTGATTCAGTGACCATCTGTCCCAAGCTGGTTGATTTCCTGTTGAGCTCCCCTTTGTTTCTGTCAAACAATTGATTGTTACCCTTTACAGATAAGAATACTGTTGGTGACATTGCCCTGAACCAGCAGGCTGGCTTGTAGCAGCCACAAACCAGACCTATTAAATTATGATGATTTTCTAATTTTTAAGGGGGTTTTGGTTCTTCTGATGTCACCAACTGTGCTTTTGCTGGGCTTTTTTTGCTGGGGTTTTGGTTTTGGTATTCTTGGGGGATGCTGAGCAGTACAGTAGGCCAGTGTAATAAATTAACTGAGACCTCTTTAAAGAGGCTGTAATAATGCATTTTTAAAGGCTCAAATCACTGGGATTTGGGCTGGTTAAGCTTTTGGTTGGGGAGGAAGAGCAAAAGTTAATTGAACACAATGTGAAAGCAAAACCCAGATTCTTAATTGCAGATGGAATATTTGCTATTGTACTTGCTTAATTGTCAGAAAACTGTTCTCTCTTTGAGTACCTCCTGATGCTTGCTTAGTAGTAGGGTGCTGGGTAGGTTTGAACTCTGTTTTTAGTGTACCTACTTTATTTGTGTTGCAGAAGCCCATCTTTTTCCTTTAGCTTTCTGCACTGAAGGTGCAGGGTGCATGCATGTGCAGACACAAGTGCCTCCTCCGTGGCTGCTGTTATCTGCTAAGCATTCCAATACTATTTCCTTTTCTTGCCCGAATTTCAGCATTCAGAGAAGAAGCTCTCAGTTCCAGGTATCTGAGGAAGAATTGGTGCATGTGTGTCTGGAGGAGACAGGCAGTGTCTGCAGAGCAAGTCCCCCAGTGCAGCGGGGCAGTTGCAGTACCTGTTATTCCTTCACTCAGTGGAACCCCAGGAGTATTTCCATGATGCTGCCTTGCAGAGGAGGGTGAGGAGGAAAGAGCCTCAGTACAAATGTCTCTGCTGATTTGAGTTTAGCCTACCTCTGACTTAGTAGGTGAAATCTGGAGGTAATTCCCAGAAGGAGTACTTGCCGAAGGAGAAGATGCCAGAGAAGGGAATTTCCCTTTCTCCTCTGTTTTCCCCACCTGCTCCTCTGGTGCTTTGCACAGTGGAAATGCCACTGTCTGCAGCTTGCCAGCCTGGCCCTGGATATGGTTGGACTCAGCTCTATTTGAAGCTAGTGGCACAGTGCCTGCTGAAGACTGATCTGGTGGATGTTGGTTCAGGCATGCTTGTGAGATGGCCTTTCTTTAAAAAAATCTGTACTTTGGCTTGAAGGCTCCTGATGGGCTGTGTGAGGGAGCCTGTGTGGCAGCACTCTGGGCTGGCAGCACTTACAGCCTCCTTGTTGGCTGCCTCTTTTTCACTCCATCCTCAACTTTCCCCTCTGTTTTGCTGCTGTTTCTTTGGGTCTGGCCGTAGCACTGATCACTTCACAAACCAGCTTCTTTTTCCAAGTGCCTTTTTAGTTGGATCAGTTCCTTGATCCAGTTTACCACTGACTGATGTGCTGAGCTTGGCCAGTGCAGCAGAACGAGATGAGTGACAGTGACTCACTACTGAGGAGAATTTTCTTCTGGTTTTTGTTTGGTTGGGTTTGGTTTGTGCTGTTTTGGGGTGTGTGTGTTTGTTTGTTTTCTTAAACATACATCTTCTGGTAGAGCAGTCCTCCTTTGGGATTAGTTTTGAAGGCTGGTGAACTGGCCAAGGGTACAGACATCACTTCTGTCAAACCAGCTGAACATGCCCAGGTGCTGCAGCAAGCACCCCCAGCAGGCCTCCCAGGGACCTTCAGTCTCTCTTGGAATTACACTGAGATAAAAAAAAGCTTTGTAGAGCTAGTGCCAGTTTGGCTGATGTTTGGGGGCCAGGGAGTAACTTAGCAGTAAGGAACTGTTCTGAACTGTTTTGAGACCTGACACTTTTTTTTTTTTTTTTCCTTTTTAATTCCTGTAGAATTAAGTTTCTGTGAGGGGAAAAGAATGAAGATCTTGGGAATTTTATTTCAGGGTTGTAGGCCCTGTTCTAGGTATTGAAACAGTTTGGTCCAGCATAGAGAGAGGAATGGTTACTCTGACTCAGGTCTTCACTATTCATTTAGAAGAGTGTTGGTAAGCTGCATAGCTCAGGGGTTAGGGGACTGCCAAAGTCCAGTTCTGCCTTGATGTGTGGTGAGCAGTGCAGTGGCCTGTGCAGAGGACAGGGCAGTCAGAATACAGGCCCTGCACGTAGCTTCTGCCTCCCAGACCAAGTGGCACTGCACTTCTCCCTTTCAAACAGATCTGATGCGGCTTTGTTCCCAGATAAAAGCAGCCACAGGCCTGCCACTCAGAAGACACAGTGCCTGTAGCTTACCTTACAGTAACCCTAGCAGGGGAGGTTGGCAGAAGCCTGGCATCTGTTTGCATTCACCTTCTCATGTTGCTGCTGCAAGGATGGAATTATTGATGTGTGCATATATATATAAAATTTGATTTTTAATGTTTTTTTCCTTCTGAATTAACCAGAACCTGAACAATGCTATTCAATGTCAGAGTGTTCTGCAGGGATTTCGTTTGGGAGCAAGCAGAGTGGCAGGGAGGGGCTGAGCTGCGTTCCCAGCCCGGCTGAGCTGATGAGCACTGCTTGTGTGGCTGCTACAAGGCTCCTCCTGCAGCTCTGACTCAGCCTCTGCTTGCAGAGCTGATCGCGGTGCTGTCCTGAGTGCAAGGTTGAGGACTCTTCCTCTCCTGTGGTGAAGAGGTGTGCTGGTTTGTGGTTTGCAGGAGAGAGCCTGGACACTGTGCTAGTGACTTCTTGCTGTAAGGAGAAGGATGATGCTGACCTTCCCTCCCCATACCTCAGCTCCACTTACACCAAAGGTGACAGTGCCAGGCTTCCCTTCTAGGAAGGGATGCCCTTCAGTACCACTAGCAGGCTTTCCAGAGAGGAAGCAACAAAATAGAGGTCTGTAGGGAGCCTTTTGCTTCCAACAAATGGCTTTCTGAAGCTGCTAAGTTGAAGCTTAACTTGGGAAAGAGAAAAATGTATGTCCTCACCAGAGACATATGGCCAGCTAGAGCCCCTTTTTGTCAGAAGCCATCCCCCAGGCAAACCTGTCCTTGGGAAGAGCTCCAGGCCTTAGGCCTACTGGGCTGTGCTTATCCTCTAATCTCTGCTTTGGCTTGGCTTTAGACTCAGCTGCTCCACTTAGACCACTTCTGGCAGCTTTATTTATTTTTCATTAAGCTCACTGCAGGAGAGCAGCGATCACCATGGGCTCTGCCCTCTAGGTTTCTGCTGTTCTTACTTCCTGGGTGCTAGCTGTGGCTGTTCAGGCTGCTAAGTAGCTGGCAGCAGAAAATTCTGGGACTGGCTGTGGCTGCTGCTTTAGCTGCTTTGTCATCTGTTGCAACCAGAAGCTGAGAGCATGGAGAGGCTTCATGGGGATTAGACGGCAAGGGACAGCAGCAGAGGAAATGGTTCCAAGCTGCCCCAGGGGAGGCTCAGGCTGGAGCTCAGCAAATCTTTCTGCCCTGGAAGGGCTCTCAAGCATTGGGACAGACTGCCCAGGGCAGTGCTGGAGTGCCTGTCCCTGGGGGTGTTCCAGCAGGCTGTGGAGCTGTGCTTAGGGCCACGGTTTGGTGTGACCCTGCAGTGCTGGGTGAAGGCTTGGACTGGGTGAGCTTGGAGGGCTCTGCCAACCAGATGTGTTCTGTGATTCTGTGACTGATTTAAGTTCACTTTGTTTGCACTTTTGTTCATAGTATTTCAGGTGTAGGTTCTGCTGGGAGAGAGTCTGCCTTCTTCCTTGCTGGAGGAACCTCTTCAAGGGCTGGCCAAGCAGTGGCAGATGACCCTGCTCTGGGCAGCAGTCAAGGCTACACCAGGCCGGGCAGAAATCAGGTCTAAAGGAACAAAGCAACATGTGATAGCTTAGAGGCAAACTTGGAAGGAAAAAGAATTTCTGGTGATTTAAGCAAACTCGTAACTGGTTCTAAGAAGAAGATACTGAAGTTGGTTTGTATGTTAACAAAAATTCACTTGAATGTTTTAGGAAGATTTTTTCATTTCTCAGCACCCAGGGTTTCCTCTGACATCCTTTTCTCTCTACCAAATAGTTTGCAGTTGTGTTTGTTTTTCCTTGTGGCCTCAGATAACTGAGTGACTCAAACCCAGGAGGGACTGACTGACCTGACACTGGACTTGTGAGGCCTCAGCCAATGTCTCACCCCTGAGATGGCTTCTGTGCAGGGCTGGATGAAATGTGCTCTTCTATAAGCTGCTGCCTCATTGCTTGCCACTGTAGAAGTGAGTCTGTTTCTGGACAGCTGATTGCACTTGGGAGTCTGGAATGGCAGCTCCTTCCTGTATATCTACAAAACATGTGAATGGATCATACACAAAGTATTCCTCCATGCATGAGGGCTAATTGGATTTAATCTAGATACTCATTCTGATTTAACTAGGAAGCCTGGGGATGAACTGCAGTGCTGCCCTGTGAGCAGTGCTTTGAGTGTGTCCCTTCAGCATTGATCAAGGACATGTAACACATCCATGCACAGGACACAGTGTGACAAAAGTCTGCACTGCTGCCTGGAGAGTGCTGCTGCCATTAGAGTGCTTCACAGATGTGTGCTAAGGGGATACACAGAGGCCTGTGTCAGTGAGATTCTGGAATGGCAGTTTCTGTGAATGGAGAAGAAATATGAATGAAAGAGAATGCAAGGCAAGGTAAGAGCAGTGTCTCTGAACTGCCCTTACCATCCAGGCTTCCTGATGCAAAGATTTTTGTCACCACATGATAAGCAGGGCATTTATTTCCACTTCTTTTTCCTCATTGAACAGAGAAATGTTCCTTTGCATCCTCTCCCTTCTCACTCCCCAGCACTGCTGTGCTTTATTGTATCTGGAGGCTGGTCAGGCTTTTAGAGGAAGCTTTGGTGAGCAGGCAGAAGTGTTGGCTGGCTGTGTGCTGTGTGTTTCTAGCTGATGCAGGGCTGGTGGGTGAGCGGGGAGGCTTTCTCCAGCTTTTTGAACAGCCCTGGCTTGTAGCTGGGTGAAGGACTGGGCATAAAGCTGTGTCTGTAAAGCTCGAGGCACGCTGGGGGGTTCCAGGGGCTGAGCCTCACAGAACACACCTGGCTGAATTTCTTGCTTCTTTTCCAAATGCTTTTGCCTGCAGCTTTTGTCCAGGGTCTTTTCCCAAAGTGACTGGATAGAAGCAAAGAGCAAGAGGATGGACCTGGAATTAAGCCAGCTAAAGGCAGAGGTTGGGATCTTTGTTCTGTTGTGAGCAGAGGATTCCCAACTGACCCCAGTGGGGGCAGGGGCATGGATCTCAGTTCTTTATCTTCTTTCTTTTCCTTCCCCCCTCCATAAGTGCAATGGAAACACAGCGTTACTGAAACCAGCAGCCAAATTCCCTGTGTTGGGCTCGAACTGCTGTACCCCATGAAGCCTAGAAGTAAGCTGTGGGCTTACAGAAATGCCCTGGTGGATATGTTAGCTTTGTATTTCCCTTGCAGGATGTTTGTTTGCAAAGATTTACCTATGGAGTCCCAGCAAAGTGGCTCTTTGTTTTACGCTTCTTTTTGGCATGCAGTTTATTAGCGATATCCAGAGGGGTCAGCAGCATGAATAATGTTTGTTTCAAGGCTCGGTGGGTGTAAAGGGGCAGGGGGGAGGGTTTCACAGTGAAGAGAGCTGTTTTGTTTGGTGTGGCTAATCAGGAGTGAGGCTGGAATTGCTTATAGCTGTCATTCAGGTTTTGTTTCAAAGTCCAAGGACCTACTGGGAAAAACAAAAAGCTAATGAAAGCTGACTGTATTTCGACCCAAACCCTGTGGAATCCAAAACCATGTCCTGGCACTCTGTGTATTCTTACTCTCCTGCATTCCCATGGTTACTAAGGTAACAGGTTTTTAGAGGCTTTACATCTTCATTGTCAAGTGTTTGCTACACTTATTGTTGCTGTTTACAGATTAGGGCAATTGAAACAATGCCTTTTGAAACAGGGATGGAAAAATACAAGAAGAGATACAGTAGGAACAGATGTAATGAATCCATGACCCTCTCCTTTAAATTTTCAGTGCTGCTTCTCAGAAGCTGTGTACCAAGTGTTACATTGGTTTAGTGCAGGGAATTTAGGCATGAGAGATGCTTTTTCCTTAAGGCATGTTCATTACAGGGCTCCTTGGATACAGATGGGAAGTGTCCCAGTGGCTTTTCCAACCAGCAGAGCTGTCATAAGGAAACTTAAGTATCAGTGTTACTTCTCTGCTTATAATGCAGGAGACAGTTGCCTGACTCTGGTGAGCTCTGACTTTTGCATTACTGCAGCTGGGAATTTGTACTTTTAAAAATCAAGCAGGCAGGGAGAGAAACAGGAAAATGCTTCCTCTGAAAACGTGACCTGCGTGCAGAGTTTTGTAGCCCAACATCCTTCATTCATGGCTCTCTGTGTTCATTCAGCTCAAGCAGAAATGTGCTTGTTCACATCTCCCCTGGAAAACTGGCTTGTGGAGGAGATGGTCAGGCTTGGAAATGGATCTCCAGGAAGAGGCATTTTAAGCTGATTCATTTCTGCTGCCTTCTTGAAAGTTTGTGCATTGCTGCAGCCAAGATCTTCTGCATCTGCTAGGAGAGATGGTTTTAAAACCAGTGGTGCAAATATTAATTCTTGAAGCTGGTGAGGGCTTCAGACCAGGCTTAGTTGTGGGGTGACTGTTAGGTGAGTAATTTTAAACCTCTTGGGTTGTAGTTTTCTTCCTGTGAAATACATGTCCTGCTCAGCTACGAGGTGGGAAGGAAGAGAGGAGATCCCAGTGTGTGTGAGGTGCTGCCTGTGAGATCATGGCAGGCAAAAGGTAAGGCTGGAGCTGTTCCTGATTTCCCAGTGCTTCAGTTAAGTTTTAATTCCATAAATAGCTTAGCAATAAAATCATTTACTAGTGCTTTAATTTAAAGTGTAAATCCCTGTGCTGCTTGGCTGTGGATGAGTGCAATGATTGTGTATTTGTAATGTAGTTTGTTGCTGTTATTTTTAAAGGGGTGGCAGAGATCTTTGTTTCAGTGATGCTTTTAGTTTTGGGTTTTTTTCTTTATTTTTTTTTTTTACTCTCTTCACTCCTTTCCTTTTTTTCCCCTTCTTACTGCAGTTTAAAGGCTGTTAAGGCATCAGAGTTTGTTAGCACCTTGCTGCGGAGCTGCT
The DNA here is from genome assembly GCA_013399775.1 of Semnornis frantzii. NCBI lineage: Eukaryota > Metazoa > Chordata > Aves > Piciformes > Ramphastidae > Semnornis > Semnornis frantzii. The sequence goes on along the minus strand of VWYK01128027.1, from coordinate 50,590 downwards.
TGTGGCTGATGTTTCTAGAACCATAGTGTGAACAGAGTTGGAAGAGGCAGGGAAAGTCTAAAAGCTGTTGTTTAAAGCTGTTTCAGATGGCAAAACATTACTACATCCATATTCAATCATTCACATTTCTGATCTTATTGCTAGAAATCAGGATTGCTTCATCTTTTCATACAACAAACTGAGCCACTTACTGCATCCCTTTGAGCTGCTCACTCCATACCCATTTATATAGCTTGTGCTCATTTGTACTTCTGCAGCTAGCAGGAGCATTTCTCACCCTGTGTAAAGTTTTGGTAAAACAAAGTCTCTTTTTGGACTGTTACCTACATGCCAGGATTTCTGAAATTCTCCTGCTCAGTAATTTTCTAGGCACAGGCAGCATTGTTCCTGTGACTCTCTCAGTGTTTTTGATTTAGTACCTCTTCTCCCTGTGAGGTGGGCTTGGAACTGAGGTTAGGATGTGGGTTTGTAACTTTTCATGCTGTCTTGTGCTCAATCAGCAGCCGAGGTCTGAGGTGTGCTGAGTCCTTTTTGCCTGGCAGGAACAGGGTGTTTCTAGTTGGGAAAGTTCCTAGCAGCCTGGGGAAGACACAGGGCTGTTCAGATGAGTGCCTTCCAGTATATTCCAGAGCCCTCTGCTGGGGCAGACCCCAGCAGTGCCACTGGCCGTGAGTGAAATCCTCACCACATCCTGCTGGCTTCGTCTACACAAGACCCAGAGCCTGGCCTGAGATGACATTTTTCATGAGGGAAGGTGCCATAAAGCAGCATTCCTGCTGCTGCTTTTCAGCTAACATAGGTTACTGGGAAGTATGAGCTGGCAGAGGCCCTGCCCAGTGCCATTTCATCAGGGCTGCAGATGCTGCTGCTGCTGGCTTCTGCTTGGCAAGGCAAGCAGCTACCCAGGTTTGGTTACAACCACCACTACTCCAGTGTCACCAAGAGGCAACTTCCTTGAGGTAGACAAGACTTAGGAGCTGCTGTGCAGGTACTCTTAAGTACAGAGCAGAGCACCCAGGAAAAGGGAGGTGACAGATGAGTGACTGACAGCAGAGGAGTGAGGTGGAACACAGGCCTGACTGCTCCCTGCCCTGAAGGACAGGAGGTGCATAGGACACAGCTCTCCTGAGTGATCATTTTAAAGTGTTTGTAGGGAAGCCTTTAGTTTGGTTAGGTCATTTCCTTAGCAGTTCTGCACTTGTGGTTGTTGCATTGCCCTGGACAGAGGGGTGATGTGAACCTTTAACTCGATAATAAGCTGTCTGTGAGAGGGATGGAATCTTCCTGGTAACTGCAGAAGTGAGTGAAGGAGTCTCTCTGGAAATGCTCCTGCTTTTCTGAGACTCCAGAAGGAATGGAATCCCTTCTCCCTGACTTAAAGGCATGTCCAGTGCATAAGAGAAATAAGATAAAAAACGAATGCATGCTGTGCACCACAGAACTGGAATTGGTATTGACTGTTAATTTTTCTTTCCTTGATCTGTGTTTTTGTTTTAATCTTGTTTAAACCTCTTGCCACACTCGCAGGGCCTCTTTTGATTAAATTTCCTGAATGGTCTAAAGCAAGAGAGGGAACCAAACTCTTTATACCTCATGAAGCTTCTGAGACCTGAAGGTACTGCTATTCAACATGTGGCAGCTGTAAGCTTACCAAGAGTGCTGTAAATTCCTTACCTGAAAAAAAGTCACCAAAGTGTTAAGACTTTAGGGACAGACTTGACACTTGCAGAGCTATCCACAGGAAAGAAAACCCCCACTGATGTGGCAGGAGACTGCAGTATCCCCAGCAAAATTTCCCCTCTCTGCAGTGAGTACCTTCCTTCCCTGCTGCAGCAGGAACGAATGTTCCCTCAGCCACACATCCAGAGCCCCTCAGAGGATACTAGAGGAGGCCTCCAGTGCAGGGAGGATGTCTGGGTGCTTCGTGTGTGCTCTGACATTCCAAAAGTAACAACAGAAGAGCATCTGTGAGGACCTCAAGGGATCCTCGCATTTGTAAATGGAACCAGACTTCCTTCCTCCCTCTTCTGTTCCCTCACCCAAAATGCAGGGGCAAATCTTGCACAGAAATGGAATTTTCAGCCCATTTTTTATTTAGTTACACCTGCTCTGGTGTTTTTTAAAGGCATGATTTCTGTGTTTAGCAGCAGACTCAATTTCACTTTCCTTTAAGGGTAACTCGATGTTGAGTTCAAACTGCACCGTAATCACTCATCAAGCAAGAGGAAATAAATGGAGGACTGCACAACTGGAAGCCCCAAGGCAGAACTGGCAGCTCAGCAGGTTACTTCAGGCTCATGACCTCAGAGCGGCATGTCCAGGGCTGGCAGATATGCTTTCACGTTTGGGGATAGAGGTTTGCCTGAGGGTTTGTCATAGCTATCAGAAAATGTCTAGCAGCAGAGAGACTGAGCTGCATCAGATTAGTGACTATAGAGAGCCTGTCTGTAAGCAGCTGAAAGAGGGGAAGCAGTGAGTGTGTGCAGTTGAAGTTAGGCTGCAAAGAACATTGGTTCCATTTCTCAGGACAGCTCAGGGACTACAGGAAAAGCAGCAAATTTAGGAATAAAATAGTTCTTGGCAAGCCATTGGAACCTTAGCAGTTAAAACTCCTTATTCACAGCCTGGGTTATTGCTGTGGCCTTACTCTGCTTTGAACTGTTCTGGGAAGAAGGTTGGTGGGTGGCAGGTAGAGGGATCCCATGGCTGAGGCTGAGCTGCCAGTTGCACCCAGGGGTGTCCACAGCACAAGGACACCCTGCTGCTGCCTGTCTTTGAGGCTGCCCAGCACACTCCCACCGCTGCCTTACTGTGCTGCCTGCAAGGAAGCAGCTGGGGCAGGCAGGGTCTTGCTATGCTTGCGCTGGTCTGGGGCAGGGAGTGTGGCAGCTACAGGGTTTCATTCCAACCTTTAAATAAAGGGTTGTGTTGGATGCAAAAGAGCAAGATGAACCCACAGAACTCCAGTCGTTCGCTGGGCTGGTGGTAATCTGCTTTGGGAACTATCTGCTCTCCTCCTCCTGTCTCCTGCTGCCTTTGCTCCTTAGCTCCTCCACGCTGCCTGCACTAACCTTGGCTGAGTAGTAACAGTTGCTGCCACCTTGGTTTACTCACTGGGGGGGAGGAGAGGAAGGGCACTGTTAGCCCCTTCTGGGCTTCGTCCAGGAGCCTGAGGGACAATTCAGGGCATCCCTGTGAGGGTCCTTCTGTTATTTCTAAATAGTAAATAATTGTGAGTAACTGCAGATCTGCTTTGGAACATATGCACTGCATGGCATGCTTGTAAATGTGGCTTGCTGTGAATACACAGCTTCCTTTGCTTCTCAGCCCCTGAGCTGGGCTGAGGAATTGATTTGGGGATAATTTCAACCTACCACAGGGACCTAGGCTTAGACTAAGGATCTTGCTTGTTATGGTTGATTCTGCCATCTGCAGAAGGTAAAGAGTTGTCTGGGGTTTGTGAAAAGTGTATGGCTCGGGTTTGGGGAGAAAACATAGCTGCCCAGAGACAGAACCTGCATGTTTGCTTAGGGCAAGTGTCCCAGCAGCCACACTGCTTTGGGCTTTGTGTTGAAATGCTTTTCTAACACAAGATCCATTTGTCATGTTGCAGTTGTAATCTGAATAAAAAACCCAATAATCCTGTTTGGTTTAGCATAAATTCACAGCAGACCTTCTATGCAGTTAGATGGAAGAGCTTGCCTGGGTGTGGAAATCTGTGGCCTAACAAGTCTGGCACTGAACCCCAGCAGGAGGCAAGGAGACCTGGTGTGTAACAAAAGGCAGAGCTTACATGTCTGGTAAGGCTCTTGTGTGCTGCAGGTACCAGGTGAGCTTCAGTGAGGTGTTTCACTAAGGCCATGAAGTGTTTTGGACTGGGAAATCCTGGGAACAGAATTCTTCACTTCTTCATGCTGCCCTGTTCTGCTTCCAGCCTACATTTCTCTCACCTTTAAAATAGTGCCAATATCTTCTGTTAAGGCTCTGACTGAATCATAGAATCATGGAATGTCAGGGGCTGGAAGGGACCTCAAAAGCTCATCTGGTCCAGCCCCCCTGCCAGAGCAGGACCACCCAGAGCAGATCACACAGGAACACATCCAGGCAGTAATTGAATATCTCCAGAGAAGAGGACTCCACAACCCCCCTGGGCAGCCTATGCCAGGGCTCTGTCACCCTCACAGGGAAGAAATATCTTCCTCAGGTTCAGAGGGAACCTCCTATGCCTCAGCTTCCACCCACTGCCCCTTGTCCTGTCACTGGGCATCACTGAGAAAGGCTGACTCCAGCCTCCTGGCACTCACACTAATGAGGTCTGCTCTCCAAGCTCAAAGGCTGCAGCTGCCTGGTTTGAAGCAGTTGTGCACAGTAACTGGCACTCCAGTCAGCTACCTCTGGAGACACAATGAGGAAGGAGAGTTCTGCTGTTAAATAACATGCAAAAAAAAAAAAAGCTACTTATTTCTCTTCGAGGTGTTTGTGAAGCTTTCATTCCATATGAGCTGGATGGGTTGGGTAGTGCCTGCAGGTGTTGGTGAGACACTGCTACAGGCTGCCCAGGGAGCCTGTGGCTGCCCCCTGCCCGGAGGCGTTCAAGCCCAGGCTGGAGGAGCCCTTGAGCAACCCAGGCTAGAGGGAGGTGTCCCTGGCAGGGGGATTGGAACTGGGTGATCTTTAAGGTCCCTTCTGACCTAAACCTTTCTGTGACTCTGAATTCCAGGCACAATTCCCATTTCTGGTCCTGGGATTTACCATGAACCCAGCACCAGCTTGTTGCATGGAGCCTCAGTGTGCTAGCTTGCTCTGCTCTTCTTTCCATGTAGGAATTAATTGAGCAGCACATGTGGAACACTACTCTCTGTCAGCTTCTGAAATTGCTTCTGAAAACATCTTTCCTGATAATGTCCAGTGGAAACTCTCTCTTGCAAGTGAGTGGCTTGGACAAACTGAAATGTTAATGCAGCCCTAAGAAACTTAAACTTGCAGGTGGCAGGAAGTGCACATTCCTCCCATCACCATGCTGGACACTGACTGGATGGTAGGAGATGCTTCTAGCTGCTTCCTGAGTGGTGTCTGTGTAATATTTCCATGGATGTCCCTGCACAGCTGGGTAGGTAAGACCTGGATAGTGAATTTGAGTACAGAATTCTACAACTTTGCTTTTATTACTTTTTTTCAGTTAAAAAATGTCCTTATGTTTGGTTTGTTGGTTTTTGTTACATGGCAGATGTTTGAATGCCAGTCAGAAGGATTTATTAGATCTTACAACAGTGAGGTACAGCTCTCCAGTGGAGTAGAGCACATTTACCTCAGTAAGGTGCAGATGTGGCTGAGCACCACAGAAGAGTTGTAGTTCAGTTGCCTGTGGCTCTTTCTTTTGCATCATGTGGCTGTTAAACTTTACCCTGACTTAGGTGTTGGTGTTCTTACACTTGCATCCATAGCTGCACTTCTCCTGAAAGCTCTTACAGACAAAGCATAGGGAAAGCCAACAAGATCATTTAAGTGATGGACTGCTCAGTGTGCTCCTAGTTCAAATAAGGGAATTACTTTTATTCTTTGTGGGTAAAAAACAACCTAACACTGTAGGAGATGCAGAATCTGCATCTGTGAAACATACATAGAATCAACCAGGGTGGAAGAGACCTCCAAGCTCATCCAACCCAACCTAGCACCCAGCCCTATCCAATCATCAACCAGACCATGGCACTAAGTGCCCCATGCAGGCTTTGCTTGAACACCTCCAGGGATGGTGACTCCACCACCTCCCTGGGCAGCCCATTCCAATGCCAATCACTCTCTCTGGGAAGAACTTCCATTGGCCAGGTCCCTTTGGAGAGCCAGACTGGATCACAGGGCTGAGGTCAGCTGTGTGAGGTCTAACAAAGCCAAGTGCTGGGTCCTTCACTTGAGTCACAACAACCCCATGGATGCTCCAGGCTTGGGGCAGAGTGGCTGGAACCTGCCCAGCAGGGAAAGACCTGGGGCTGCTGTTTGGCAGCAGCTGAAGATGAGCCAGGGTGTGCCCAGGTGGGCAAGAAGGGCACCAGCACCATGGCCTGGATCAGCAGTGGTGTGGCCAGCAGGAGCAGGGCAGGGATTGTGTCCCTGTGCTGGCACTGGTGAGGCCACAGCTTGACTCCTGGGTTCAGTTTTGGACTGCTTTAAGACAGGCATTGATGTGCTGGAGGAAGGATGCTGGAGGAGGTCCAGAGAAGGGCAATAAAGCTGGGGAAGGGTCTGGAGAACAGGGCTGGGGAGGAGTGGCTGGGGGAGCTTGGGACTGTTTAGTGTGGAGAAGAGGAGGCTGAGGGGAGCTCTCATTGCTCTCCACAGCTCCCTGAGAGGAGGCTGCAGTGAGGTAGGGGTTGAGCTCTGCTCCCTAGCCTCAGAAGAGGAAAAGGCCTGAAATTATGCTGGGGAGGGTTAGGTTGGAGATGAGCAAAAACTTTCTTTGCAAGAGTGGATGAGGGATTGGAACAGGCTGCCCAGGAAGGGGTTGGAGTCACTGTCCCTGGGGGTGTTCAAGAGACCTGTGGCCATGGTGGTGTTGGGTTGATGGTTGGACTTGATATTGAAGGTCTTTCCCAACTGCAACAATTCTATGATTAGGGTGATAAATGTACACAATGGGAAGCTGAGGATGAGGTTGTGACCTCCTGAGCCATTAGGTACTTACAAAAGGTCAGTTGTGCTTGGAGGGTGTTGCCTCTGTTGCAGTTCTACAAGGGATGACCTTGGATCTGCAACGCAGTAATGCTGCAGTGTATGGGCTGCAAGGATCCAGCCTGTGACCTGTGGAATCCATTTCTGCAGCTCTGAATGATCTTTGTGAAGTGTTAAAGAAGCAAGAAGCCCTGTTCCTGACATGGCAGCTTTTGAGCCTGGGGGCAGAGCTGCAGGCTGTGCAGCAGACCCGAAGTGAATGTAGTGCTTTAGTGGACACTGTAACATCTCTCAGTGCCTCTGATAATCAGCTAGGAGGTTGTTCTGATCTTTGCATTGGCCTAGCTCAGAACTGGTGATTTGGGATTAGCCTGGGAAGCTTTCTCATTAAATGCCTGCAGAGCTGGAGCCTGTGGTTAGATAGTGGCTGAGTGCACTGAAGGGAGAACATTTGCTGTTTCACACTGCTACAGGGCAGCTGAAGCCAAGCAAGTACAAAAGATTGGTTGCAGCTACCTTTGGTCTGTAGTGAGGGCCACAGTGGAAGCCAGAAGGCCAAAGGGATTGGCTTCCATCTGTGCTGGAGATGCAAAGTCATAGTATCCAAAGGGAAAGAAAGATGACATTGCCCTTTAGCCTGGGTTTAATGTAGGTCAGCTGGGTCACCAGATGACATGACTTTAATGGCCAAACTGCTTTTAACAATTGCCTTGGGCAGTGTTTAATTTCACTGATCTTTGCCAGCCTTGAGGAGAAGAGGGAGGAAGAGTCCCCCTCTGCTTTTCACACCGTGTGTGCTCTGCTGCTTCTGTGATCTTTTATGGGTGGCCACTACTGAGCAGCATGTGCCCAGCTTACCCAGCTACAAAACCTGTCAGTAATGTCAGACTGATCACAACCCATCCCACCAGGCTGGGCTTGCTTTCTTTTTTTTCCCTTTAACTTCAGTTTCTTGCTGCTGAACATCTCAGGGACAGAACAGACAAATTCTATTCCTATCAGCTTTGCAATTGCTTTCTCTTCCTGAAAAGCTCAGTCACTTCATTCCTGACTTAGAGATCTCTGTAAGTCTGTGTTTGTGAAGCTGGGAAAGGGCCTGGAGAATAAACCTTATGAGGAGTCCCTGAGGGAGCTGGGATTGTTTAGTTTGAGGAGGGGGAGGCTGAGGGGAGACCTCATTGCTCTCTACAGCTGCCTGCAGGGACATTGTGGAGAGGCTGCTGCTGGGCTCTGCTCACAGGGACCTGGAGACAGAACAAGGGGGAATGGCCTCAAGCTGAGGCTGGGAGGTTTAGATTGGACATTGGGGAAAAAAAAAATCATGGAGAGAGTAGTCAGGGACTGGAATGAGCTGCCCAGGGAGGTGGTGGAGTCACCCAGCCTGGAGGTGTTTAAGGGTGGTTTGGATGTGGTGCTTGGGGCTATGGTTGAAGGTGAATCTTGTAGAGCAGGGTTCTAGGTTGGACTTGGTGCTCCTGAGTGGCTTTGCCAACCTGGCTGGTTCTGTGATTTAACCCTCAATCCTCTCTTGTACTGAAATTCCTCTAGTGAAACCTATTACGTGGCACACATGTTGCAGTGAGGCATGAAGACAGTCTGTGGTGAAGTGTGACAGTGGTTTGTGTTAAATTTCAAGGTGAGTTGACAAAAAGGTTTGCCAGTGTTGGGCTGTTCAGGCACCACCTGCAGGACCTCTGCTCTGCTTCAGCTGGTCTGTGATTCCTTAGGACTCTTTCACATACAGCACCTTCCTTCTCGAGAAGCAGTCACAGATGATAACAGCAGCACAGCAAGGACAGAGCTGAATTCCACTTGTCCTGCTTCTTTGCCATGCTGCTGCTGGCCTGACATAGCAGTGCAGGGCATGCAGGCTCTGTTCTTTGGGAGCTCCTTGGTGTGTAAGTGGGACAGGGCATGTGTGTGAGCTGTGGTGCTGCTGTGAAGGGGCTGCTGCTCAGAAACAGCCTCTGCATGGCATGGAGAGTGCTGGTGACAGGGTGGCTTAATGGGCTGTGGTGGAGTGGGGGCAAGACAAAAGCAAATGTTAAGAGTCATTGGGGGAGGGTGGGAAGGGACACCAGGGCACACTCCATGACTTTGCCACTCACATGCATTTTTAGCATGCTTGCACCTCGAAGGTCATGTGCTGGTTGCTTCCTTCCTTTCTACAGTAACAGATATCAAAAGTGGAAAAAATACAGAGAAAACAATGAGTGACTGAGGCTGTCCAACAGCTGCTGCTGCCTGAGGAACAGCTACACTGACTAGACAGCAGCCTGGGAGGAAGACAGCTGAGGTCCATAAAATACCCTGGGGCAGAAGGTGGTAGCTGAGTTCTCTCTGCAAAATGAGCTGAGGAGCATCAGATGAACTGAGTCGAGGCAAAAGGTGGTAACTGCAAGTGTGAGGTGGGTTATGGCTCTGCTTTCTCAGGACCAAGGCCTGCTGAAGGCTTAGGTAATTTCTAAAGCAGCTGGATAAATTTATGGTTGCTGTTAACTGAGCCTCGAGCTGCCCATCAGTGGAGGCTGGGAGGTTCCTTTGGATAATTACCACTGCAGGAATGTCTCAGGGTACATTTGTGCTCCTCTGGGTAGCTGCTCTTGGCTGCTCTGTGACCTAGGGAAGAGGGCTGCTGCTCTGCCAAGCTTTGCTTCTTGCTAGGTCCTTCTGACCACCCTGTTGTTCCCTGTGTGGGTCACTGGGCTGCAGAAAGCACTGCAGGTCTGTTCTGTGCTTGCAGTGCAGTTCCTGCATGCAGGGAGCCAGGTGGAAGCAGTGCACAGTGCTAAGTGCTACAAACAGCTACAGAAGCCTGGTTTGGAGCTTTGGATTTCTGGGCTGCTGAACTCTGACTGGAAATGCTTTCTGTGTTTCAGTTGTGGTTAGGATCAGCCTTTCCAATGGCTTCTTTGTGTGCTGCCTTTTTGCTGTGTCCCAGGCACAGCAGCGTCCTGCCTCTGGCTGGGTTTCCTCATGAATGTTGAGGACATGAAATGTGTTTCAGCTCCCTGCCTCTGTCTCATTTGTAAGGGATTTTGGTTTAAGAGGTACCAGGCAGAACACTTGGTCACAGGAGCAGCACTTGCCTCAGAAACCAGGCACAAAGCAACAGTACAAAATACAGATGGTCCAAACAAGGCAAATGAACCTTCTCCTTGCCCTGGAGCAGTAAGGCTGCAGCCCACCCCAGGCCCGTGGATGTGCAGAGCAGGCTTGTTTAGATCTGCCTGGTGCCTGCAGTGCCATGCAGCTGAGTGCCTGTGCCCAGGCTGGGGAGCCCCGAGGGGGCAGCCCCTTGCCCCAGGTACTTGGGCACTGACACACAGGCTGAGCTCCTGCTGTGTGTTCACAGCATGTGAATGCTGAGGCCAGAGAGGCCTTGCCCAGCACAAGGGCTGCTGTTCATGGCAGTGCAGAGGTCAGGGTCGTGGCTGGCTGGTTTGAATGCCAGGTGGGTACCACTGCCAGGTACTGGGCTAGGCAGGTCTGGAGGGTCAGCTTCCCTGCTTTGTGAGCAGGGGGGGAGTCACTGCCACCAGCTGACTTCTGTGCTCTGCCACTTCAGGTGACTTTGGTCTTGGGTAATTGTCCTTTAGATACCTGTGGAAATGAGAGGCACCTTGTCTAGCAGCTCTGTTTTGCTGTTAGGTCACAGAACCACAAGATGTCAGGGCTTGGAAGGGACCTCTGGAGATCTTTCAGCCCAACCCCTGCCAGAGCAGGAGCAGACAATGCAGCTCAGGGCACACAGAACACATCCAGACAGGGCTGGAAAGGCTCCAGAGAAGGAGACTCCACAGCCTCTCTGGGCAGCCTGTGCCAGGGCTCTGGGACCCTTCCAGGCAAGGAGTTCTTCCCCATGTTGAGGTGGAACCTCCTGTGCTGCAGTTTCCATCCACTGCTCCTTGTCCTATGCCAGGGCACAAATGAGCAGAGCCTGTCCCTGTGCCTGCCTTTCTGACCCCCAGCCCTCAGCTATTCACAGACATTGATCAGATTCCTTCTCAGCCTTCTCCTCTCCACACTAACCATCCCCAGGGCTCTCAGCCTCTCCTCATCAGGCAGTTCATTAACAATATTATTGCCATCTTTAAAACAGAAAAGGAAATCAACCTCTTTAAAACACATTTTATGCCTTGGGATAACTTTTTCCTTCTAACCTGTAGTTTAAACTTCAGTGGAGCAAAAAATTGGTGGCTTTGTAATCCATCCCACACTTGTCACTGCTAACTGTGGTGTATTTTTGAAAGAGAAGCTTGTAGATCAGGTTTGAACACAGACCTCTTGAGGTAAGTCTATGCTGTTCAAACAGCTGTTTGCCTGAAAATATGTGAATGCATGTTCTGGGTTTCAGTCAGACATAATATGCTTAGAGGGAGTTGCAGCTGCAGGAATCACAATGCTGGGGCTTGGAAGGGACCTCCAAAGATCATTGAGGCCACCCCCCCTGCAAAGGCAGAATCACCCAGGGCAGGCTCTGCAGGAAAGCATCAGTGGATAGTCATCAGTGGGGCTTAACAGGGCCCTGGGCAACCTGCTTTAGTTGAGGATGTCCCTCCTGACTGCAGGGGGTTGGACTGGATGACCTTCAGAGGTCCCTTCCAACCCAGACCATTCTGTGATTCTATGAGTCTGTGATTCCATGATTCTGTCTTACACTAGAGTGTATCAGTGATTTGGCTAAGTCACAGACTCACAGAACACAGCTGAGCAGGCTCTGCAGGAAAGCATCCAGGCAGATTTTGAGGAGCTCAACAGGAGACTCCACAGCCTCTCTGGGCAGCCTGCTGCAGTGCTCTAGCACCCTGACACCATTCAGAGATTTGTAGACACCAATAAGGTCCCCTCTTAGCTTTCTCTTCTCCAGACTAAACAACCCCAGATCTCTCAGCCTTTTCTTGTGAGAAGATCACAGACTCACAGCACACATCTGGTTGGCAGAGCCCTCCAAGCTCACCCAGTCCAAGCCTCCACCCAGCACTGCAGGGTCACCCCAAACCATGGCCCTAAGCACAGCTCCACAGCCTGCTGGAACACCCCCAGGGATGGGCACTCCAGCACTGCCCTGGGCAGCCTGTGCCAATGCTTGAGAGCCCTTCCAGGGCAGAAAGATTTGCTGAGCTCCAGCCTGAGCCTCCCCTGGGGCAGCTTGGAACCATTTCCTCTGCTGCTGTCCCTTGGCACCAAGGAGCAGAGGCTGCCCCCTGCTCACTGCAACCTCCCTGCAGGCAGCTGCAGAGAGCAATGAGCTCTGCCCTCAGCCTCCTCTGCTGCACCTGCACAGCCCCAGCTCCCTCAGCCCCTCCTCACCCCCAGCTGCTCCAGGCCCTTCTCCAGCCTCCCTGCCCTGCTCTGGACAGGCTGCAGCCCCTCAGTGTCCTTCCTGCAGTGAGGGGCCCAGAGCTGAGCACAGCACTGGAGCTGTGGGCTCAGCAGGACATGTGGCCATGGATTGTAGCTTCTGTCTGCCAGCTGAAGTGTTCAAAATTGTTCATCTCCATGAACTTTGAGTCAGTTACTCCACAGCAGAGTCATCTTTCATCTGTTCATAAGTGTGTGCTGGATAGGATGGGGTGTTGGAAGTCTGCTCTTCAGTGTGTTTAGCCACCTCTTAGGAAGGTTAAAGATTGGAACTGGAGAAGAGAAAGCCATTCTTTGGCTCTTTGGAAACCATAGCTGGGTGATTTCTGGACTCATAAAATACTGGGCTTGTATTTTGAGAGGGAGAGTGCAGGTCCCACAGAGATCAGGAAGCTGAACCCCAGTTGTAGGGGATACAGCACTAAGAAACAGCTTTTTTTAATAGCCTGAAGAGACAAGAGGCAGTAGATGACCTCAGGTTTTCCATCTGAAATTCTTGCTCTTGTGACTTCATTTTCCTAGCTGCTGAGAATAAGTGTGGAGGCCAACTTTGTGTTGTCTGTGATACTGGAGTGTTCCATCAGAGGGGAGCTGCTTAGCCTGAAAGCTTCAAGTTCACCTAAATCTGCAGCCTTCTCCTGTGGGTACTGCAGGTAGAATTGAATTTATTTATTACTGTAAAGGGGAACTTGCATTAGGATGAGAATGTTGATCTCAAAAGAGGCTGGAAAGTACCCAGTAGATGACTTTGTGTTTGGTAAGAGCAAATTTGTTTTGAGCTCAAGACGTTGGTCCAAACCCAGTTGTATCCATGAGGTAAGGGTAAGCTTACAAGTTCTTGTTTGAATCCTCTTCAGAGCTGCAGGGAGTGGTGGCAAGATGAAGGTTGCAAGTCTTACTGAGCTTAGAAATGGCAGTGAAGAAAGAGTAGCTTCTAGAAACAAAAGAGAGGAAAGAAAATCTTTGTGCTAAAGTATTTGTGCTTTTTCTTTCCTCTTTCTCTGAAGTAGCTCTCCCATGACTCGTGTCATCTGCTGCTATTTGCAAGCAGCTTCTGCTACCCAGTGTTGAGTGCCAGTGCTTTGCCAGGCTTCAGTCACCTCTGTGAAGCCAGGCCTGCTGAAGTGCTGCAGGGCTCTCTCCCCTTGTTTCCAAGTGGCTGGCAGATGGAGCAATTGCTGTGCTGGCAGGAAGGCAAACACTGGGAAAACATTCTGCTTGCTGCCTTTTTTGATAACAGTCTTGTGCTGGGCAGGGGATTTAATCTTGAGTTTGCATCTTTGCTGTCCCTTCAGAAGTCACCCAAAGCTATCAGAGTTGAAAGAAATCTAAGATGATTCATGCTCAGAGACTTGCTGGTGCTGCACTGTAGAATTCTGCCTCTGTTAGAGCCCAGGGCTGTGCAAACTTTACTTGTAACCCTGCTCCTTACAACCCCTCTGAAGGTCAGGCATGGAAACTAAGAAGAGGTTTTAGCTTTGGTTTTGTGCCTGTGACACTTTACTGGTTGGATTTATGCAGTAAGCTGCTTGGTAAGGCAAGGAAATGGAAACAATCATGGGGGATTTAAAGGAGGAGGCTGAGGAAAACAGAGGAGCTTGGAGCTTAGGCTGGCCATGCAGGGATCTGAGGCCTTGGAAACATAAAGACAAGGCACATGCTAGAAGAAATCAAGATTGCCTTGGGCAGGAAAGGTGTGGGAATTGGAGTAAGAAATGGAATTGAAGGGGCTGTTGGAGGCAAAGCTGAGAGTATTGACAAGGAGCCTGAGAACTGCTGAGGTGAGGAGAAAAAGATGTGGTGAAACCAAGTGCTGCTGACAGATTCAGATGGAGCATGGGATCTGGTTTGTGAGGAGCCTTTGGATGATGGAGAGTTGTGCTGGGATAAAACTAAGGCCTGGCATGGGGATTCTAGGAGATAACTGGAGCTGGACAAACCAGCTGGGAGAAGAGGCAGGAGGGTTAGAGCCAAATAACGTTTCCATGATCACCCATTGCAAGGCCTAAAATGGGATCAAAAGGTTTTCAGGCCTTGCTGCTCTTCTGCTGTGTGTGGCTGACCCTGGCTGAGTGCCAGGTGCCCACCAGAGCTGCTCCAGTGCTCCTCTCCTCAGCTGCACAGGGAAGAGAGAACAGAGGGGAAAAGGCTGTTGAGTCAGGATGAGCACAGGGACATCACTCAGCAGTTACCATCACAGGCAAAACAGACTTGGTGAAGTTAGTCTGATTTATTACCAATCAAATCAGAGCAGGATAATGAGAAATAAAAACTAGATCTAAAGCACCTTCCCCTCACTCCTCCCTTCTCCCTGGCCTCAACTTTACTCTCAGATTCTCCACCTTCTTCCCCTCAATGGCACAGGTGGATGGGGAATGGGAATTGTGGTCAGTTCATCACCTGTCCTCTGCCACTGCTGCTTCCTCAGGGAGAGGGCTCCTCAAACCCTTTCCCTGCTCCACCTTGGGGTCCTTCCCATGGGAGACAATTCTCCAACATGAGTCCTTCACAGACTCCCCAGCATGGATCTTTTCCACAGAAAAGATCCTTCAGGAACAGACTCCTCCAGCATGGCTTCCCACAGGGCTGCAGTCTCCTTTAGGCATCTGCCTGCTCTGATGTGGGGTCCTCCATGGACTGCAGGTTGCTATCTGCTCTGCTGCTAACCTCTGTGGGCTGCAGAGAGCCAGCCTGCTGCACCATGGTCTTCAAGGTGGGCTGCAGGGGACTCTCTGATCCCTGCAGCACCTCCTCCTGCTCTGTTCTCACTGGCCTTGGTGTCTGCAGAGTTGCTCTCACATTCTCACTCCTCTCTCCAAGTTGCCTTTCCCTGCCTCCCACTCCCCATTCTTAACTGCTGTCCCAGGGAGGCTGCTGCTGATGTTGGCTGGCTTGGTGTTGGTCAGCAGTGGTTTCATCTTGGAGCCAGCTGCCATTGACTTGGTTGGACGTGGGAGGCTTCTAGCAGCCTCACACAGAAGCCACCCCTGCAGCCCCTCCTTGCCACCAAAACCTTGCCAGACAAACCCAGTAGACACTGTCAGTAAATACCTTAGCTCTAGTGGCTGCCTCTTGCCTCCATTGCTGCTGGTCTGCACGGAGCACCCTGACCTGAGAGGGGGAACCCCAAAGCCCTTTGCCACCTCCACCTGCAAAGCAGTCACAGAAGTGAGCAGCACAGCACTGGTGCTCATCTGGAGGGGTGCTGGCAGCACTGCTTGGCTGCACGAAAGGGGACCACCAACCATCCCCTGCCTCTCCCCCTGTCTGGGGCTTAGATACCTCCACAGATACTCTGTGATCACTGCTCTGGCTAGGACATGGCTTTGTGGTTGGGTCAGGCTGCTGCTGGGATAGAAAGGGGTCAGTGTTGGGAAGACCCAAGGACAGAGCCCAAAGTCCAAACGTGTTAACAGCGAGTGCAGGGCAAGGGTGTGGGTGCCAGGCTGTGATGTGGAACATGATAGCTGCCCCCCTGCCAGAGTAAGCTCTGGAGGCTGGCCTCAGGTTGGCACTAGAACATGGGAGTGCTGAGTGGAGCCTGGCGAGGCAGGATGGGTGGGAATGAGTCCCTGGCTCTCAGAAAATAGGATCAGGGATTAAGGCTAGGGAAGTGCAGCATAACACACAGCTGACAGCTCCCAGAAAGCCTTCTGCAGACATGTCTCATCTTCTGAGCTCTGAGTCTGGCCAAGTTTAATGGAGGAGCTCCTGATAATAGCAGTGTTAGAACAGTAACATTTGCTCTCTGGGAAGCAGCTGCGCCCTGAATTAGTGCAGTTATGCACTTGACTCAGACAGTGACAGCTCTTCACTTTCATTGAGCAAATGAAGAAAGGCTGTGGGGAAGCTGGTCTGAAATGGGAGAGGTTTTGGTGTATAATTAGTGAATCTTCAGGTAGCTGAAAGCAGTCTCAGTTCTGAAGGCTAACCAACCCTCACTGCCCTGGCTGGAAGAACATTCATCTGATGTGGCTGCAAGAGACAGTAGCTTCATAATTAGTGTGGCTGTGGGTGGTGTGTAAGGTGATAGCAGGCACTGCTGAAGGGAAAACTCAACTCCAGGTGTCCAGGCTGTGAGATTTTGGCTGCTGTGAGCACGGTCAGTGGCCCAGAGTCCTGGCTGGTAGATGCACCTGCAGCTGCAGTTCAGCTGTGCTGGGGTGACTGGGGCACTTTGAACATGGATTTGCATGGTACTTGGGCTCCAGGTACCATGGGCACCTCTGGTACAGGTGATCCTGCTGGGGCAGGGGGCTTGGACTGGATGACCTTTCAAGGTCCCTTCCCCAGCCCCTGACATTCTGTGATTCTGTGACTTGCACTGCCTTGTGTGAGGTGGAAATTCAGAAAACAATTAGCTCAGAGTTGTATAAATCAATCCTGATTTACAGGTTTGGAGCTATGGTGGTCCCTGTGGAAATAGTGTTCATTCATGATGGGTGTGTGGAAGGTGAGGGGGCAGGAGCAGAGGGGGCTAAATGTTCCTTTAGCCTGTCTTCATGTGTAACACAGAGGATTTTCCCTGTGGTTTGCATGCTAGACCTTGGCCCACAGGAGATACATAATAATTTCATTTTATTCAGTTTGGTTTCCCAACCCTTATGCTTAATGACTGTCACTGGGTGTGTGTTTGGCTGTTTGCTTTTGTTTTGAGACCCATACAAAGTGCTTTCCTACAACTTGTTTCAGAAGTGTAGGTGATGTTTGGATGTATGGACTTCAAATTCATGGGAGTTTAGGATGGGATTATCTTCAAAATGTAATCTCCCACTGCTGTGTCAGCTTGAACTGAGAAGCATTTCTATGCTAAATGCTGTACAATTTTGGGGGGGAATATTTGGAAACCATTTCCTCCTTTCTTTTCTCCTGCCTTCCCAGCCCCACTCCCAGAAACCCAGGAGTAGCCTCTTCTTGTACAAAACTCCATTCTTATTTCAGGACTTAGACATGATCTTGGCCAGTTGTGAAGGAGTACATCAAAAATGACAACTTCTGTTAGTGACCTCTGGTGCATTTGTCCCGCCTGGCTCTGGCGGAGAGGCTGAGATGGGGAAGGGACCCATGGCTGGGGGAAGATGCAGCTCTTGGCTTCCTAACATTTGCTCATTCCCTTTAAAGCTTGAATTTCTGTTGTGTGTTTTGTGTAACACAAGATCTGGATTAACTTTTTCCTTTTTTTGAGTGTTCCTCTGCTTTCCCAGGTTTCAGCAGAGTGCTGCTTCTCGGGAAGCAGCCACAGACAGCGGTGGCAAAGGTTTTGGGTCCATACTCAAATTTCCAAGAGAATCAGAGTTGTTAGTAAACCAAAAGGGTCAGGGGGAGGACAACAAACAACAGCCCCACCAGCTCCTGTGGTTGACTAATAACTCTGACTCTCTGGAAAATTTTCTTCCTTCCCTGGCAGCTGCTTTATAGCTGACAAAATGAAGCCATTTCCTAGCCTGAGCCTCTACCTGCGGAGGTCATAAAAATTGCTAATGGAAATGCTGGTGCCTTCTGTTGTGTGATTCTAATAGGAAATGGATCACTGCAATTTATGGGCTACTTACCCTCCTCGGTGCATGATGAATGGCTCACTTCAAATGATGTTTCCTCATTGATTTCCTGGTGTTTATTACCAGGAAGGACAGAGCAGGAAGCACAACATTTCAACATGAAGTTGATTTTGAAGCTGACATCTTTTCACCGCGGTGTGAATTCATGGCAGTGCAGCAGTTGCTGTAGCAGAGGAGCAAAAGATCTGCAGGCAGTTCTTTAAATTGCTCTTCAGCTGAGGTACCTCTGAACCTACTTTTTGTTGTGCTGCTCTCAGCTTCCTTGCCTGTTCTTTGGCAGGGAGAGCAAGAGGCTTGCTTGGTGCAGAGGGTTTTGTCACCCTGCCTGTTCATTGCTGTGCTCTTGAGAAGTGCCTGTGATATTTTTATGTCCTCTTAGTCACTCTGTCTGCCTCATCAGGCTCTTTGGAATATTTACATTTCAGGGGGATAAACCCCATGTGCAAGTATTTTCTGTATGATATTTTAGCAAGTGACACAAATAATCAGGTTTCTGTGGAGGTTATTTTGCTGCATGACAGCACAGCTAGTGGCAAAAGAATCTCTCTTGGTTTCTCTGCTTGGACTGGAGCGACTCCAAAATGCAGACTGTCCCTTCAGCTTCTGCCATGTCCACACAGTTGCATTTTCCTGTGTGAACCTCTGGGCAAGACCACATACAAGCAAGAGAGCTGAGAGGCAGGTCCCCTGCTCCCCAAGAGCTGGTTTTGAACAGCCCTAGAGCAGAAGGCAGGCACTGCTGTGCAGAGTCGGGTGGCCTCTTGCAGTTCAGAAGGATAGTCATAGAATCACAGACGTCAGGGGCGGGGAGGGACCTTGAAAGATCATTCAGTCCAGCCCCCCTGCCAGAGCAGGATCACACAGAACACATCCAGGTGGGGTTGGAAAGTCTCCAGAGCAGGAGACTCCACAGCCTCTCTGCCAGCCTGCTCCAGGCTCCAGCAGCCTCACACTGACAAAGTTTCCCCTCCTGTTCCCCTGGCACCTCCTCTGCTCCAGCTTGCCCCCAGTGCCCCTTGTGCTGCCCTTGGCCACCCCTGGGCACAGCCTGGCTGTGTCCTGCTCACTCTGCCCTGCACATCTTTAGCACAGCACTGAGGGCAGCCCTCAGGCTCCTCTGCTGCCAGCTGCCAGCCCCAGCTGCCTCAGCCTGGCCTCACAGGAGCTGCTCACTGCCTGCAGCAGCTTGGGGGCTCTGGGCTGGGCTCTCTGCAGCACTTCCCTGAGGTCCTTCTTGAGCTGAGGGGTCCAGAGTTGGACACAATATTCCAGATGTGGCCTGAGCAGGGCAGAGCAGAGGGACAGGAGAACCTCTCGAGCTATCATAGGTTTGCTAATAAGACTGAAATTCTATTGGCTTGGCAGTGTTTGATACTTCCAACTGTTACAGCTCTGCAGTAAATCAAATGGTTCCATCTTCTTTAAATGTTAGTGTTGGAACTTGTTTGCATTCTTCACTCTCAGAGCCCTGTGTTGGCTAACTTGAAAAATAAGGCCACAGAGGTCAGAAAAAAGCATGGAGTTTCAGGAGTAACTTTGGCAGCTGTTGCTGCAAGCTGCTTTTCTTTTAAGTGGATATCAACTGATTTTTTGAATGGCATGACACAAGCCCATCGAGGTGAAATGTGCCTGCTCCAGAGAACTTGCACTAATTTGAACTTTCAGTATGTGGCAGCAGAGCTCTCAACCATTTCCCTGCGTTATTTAACTGTCTCTGATATTTGTCATTGTAACTTTTTTCTGTCTTATGTGCCTACAGATTTTTGGTTTCAAACATGATACAAACAGCACAAATGCAGCATGAACTGTGCACATTTTCAAGTCTGTGCAGTTTCATTTCTTTTTTTTCTGGAAAGGATTTTGTGTAGATCAGTGAACACTCTACCAGGCTGCATCCTGGACAATAATATCTCAGCTTGTCTGCTTCCATTGCTAAGCTTTATAGAACTGATCCTTAAATACCTCTGGTGTAAACATGCTGGATGTCAGCTGAAAACCCCCAAATAATATCATACCTCTCTGAAATGGGCTTCCTGTAAAGCACAAATTCCTTCTAAGTGAAAATTCATTCCAGCTTCCTTTCCAGAATGAGCATTCTCAAGTGTTCCATGCTTCATCTGCTTTCCATGCTTCACCTGCTTTCTCCCATCCAGCTGTGGTTACTCTCAGAAGTACTCAGATTTCTGAAGCCTCTCACATACAGTAGCACCGCAAAATAGTTAGCAGCTTTGCAGAGCACTAGGGGATGTCTTTAATTAATGCACTTGAGAAAAAGCTGTCACATAAGGGTTGCTGTATCATAGAATCACAGAAAGGTAAGGTTGGAAGGGACCTCAAGGATCATCCAGTTCCAACCCCCTGCCATAGGCAGGGACACCTCCCACTAGCACAGCTCACTCAAGGCCTCATCCAACTGGGCCTTGAACCCCTCCAGGGAGGGAGCAGCCACAACCTCCCTGGGCAACCTGTGCCAGTGTCTCACCACCCTCACTGCAAACAACTTGCTCCTAACATCCACTTGCAATCTCCCCTCTGCCACTTCAAACCCATTCCCCTTGGCCTGCCATTCCCAGACCTTGTCAATAGTCCCTCCCCAGCCCTCCTGCAGCCCCCTTCAGATCCTGCAAGGCCACTCCAAGCTCTCCTGGAAGCCTTCTCCTCTGCAGGCTGTAATTCCCACAGTGCTCCAGTGGAGCCACCAGGATTAGTGACAGTCCAAGATCCCTTTGGAAGAGGTTGTTAGTTGGACACTGAGTAAGAGGTGGTGTGTGACAGCTTTTGGTCTGCAATAGTGGAACTTGATGAGTAATTCAAAGTCCAAAATATTATCCAACTTGTCATAAAGCAAGGAATAAATGATCTGTTTTTACCTGGGGTATGTTATAAAGATATGAATGCAGAAAGGGCAAGAAAAGACATTGCTGGTTTGCTCTGCTGTGCTTCATCTCCATGGAAAGCAAGCACCATTCACTCCAGCAGGTCTGCTTTCCTGTGCAACTTGGTGTTTGGTGGACATGCTGGAGTGGCAAAGAACAAAATGTGCTTTTTGAAGATAAGAAATGTTCTAAGTGATGAGAACAGCATACACTGAACAAGCACAGATCATTCAGGCACTTTTAAGTTTCAGGTGTTGAAGTGACTGAAGTAGTAATTCAAAAACACACAGAACCTCTTCTTTATTTTTTTTTTCCCTAAATCCAGCTTTTAGAGTTTGCTTTATTGTACACAAAACAGGTGGTGCTGTCAAGTCATAGAATCATAGAATGGTAAGGTTGGAAGTGACCTCAAAGATCATCCAGTTCCAACCCCCTGCCATAGGCAGAGACACCTCTCACTAGCACAGGTCACTCAAGGCCTCATCCAGCCTGGCCTTGAACACCTCCATGGAGGTTGTGGAGCACAGAAGCCCCACGGAAGCTCACACAGAAGCTCAAAGATCCCATTCTGTGCTTCTGTGCTCCACAACCTCCCTGGGCAACCTGTGCCAGTGTCTCACCACCCTCACTGTAAAGAGCTTCCTCCTAACATCCAGTCTAAATCTTCCCCCTCTGCCACTTCAAACCCATTCCCCTTGCCCTGCCATTCCCAGACCTTGTCAGTAGTCCTTCCCCAGCCTTCCTGCAGCCCCCTTCAGATCCTGGAAGCCTTCTTCTCTCCAGGCTGCAGAGCCCCAACTCTCTCAGCCTGTGCTCACAGCAGAGCTGCTGCAGCCCTCTCAGCATCTTGCTGGCCTCCTCTGCACCCACTCCAACACTTCCATGGCCTTCCTGTGCTGGGGGCTCCAGAACTGCACCCAGGACTGCAGCTGGGGTCTGAGGAGAGCAGAGCCAAGGGGCAGAATCCCCTCCCTTGCCCTGCTGCCCACACTGCTCTTGCTGCAGCCCAGGAAGTCTGTAAAGGACTGGCCCAAGTCTGAGCTTAACAGTACTTTGGGATGAACTGTTCCCAGTGTTTGCTCTTCTAAACCAACCTTGTCTCTGGCAGTGGTGAAATGTTAGTGCTCACAGCCTTGGCATTTTGCCCTTGCTGGTGGCATGGCCAGCATGGAAAATCTCAGGTCCAGAGGCCCTGACGTTCTGGTGCAGCTGGGCAGGAGCATCTGAATGCTGCCAGTCATGGAGCTGTGCCAGACAGGTGTCTGCTCCTGACACACTGGGTCTGCACAATGCATGCTGCTGGGGCATCTGTGTCCTAGCCTGAGCCACAGGCTGCCTGGGGCAAAGGGCAGGGAGGGATTTACCCCAGAGGAGTAAATAAACAGACTGGCACAGATCTGGAGTCAGTCAAAAATCTGATTTACCAAAGATATAAAAGGCAAAAAGGAAATGAATACACAAAGCAGTCTGCCTTGGCACAGATCTGCCAGGCCTCACTAGGGCTCACCCAACCAAAACCTGCAGTAGCTGCAGTAGGCCCTGGCTAAGCCAAACTGCCCCCCCAGGCCCAGCAGCACAGCACAAGATTAGCTTGGCAAGACCACAGCAGGCTGCAGCCTCCCCCACAAAGCAGAGAGATAAGAGCTGCTGCAGGCACAGGAGGAGGGAGAGGGAAAAGAGAGAGGCTGGTACAGCCTGCCCTTACCTAGGGAGATAGAAGAAAGCAAAGAGAGTAACAGTTTACAACACCCTGTGTCCTCCCCCAAGGCTCTGTAGTTATCCCAATTAACTTTTCATTTCCCTTAACCTACAACAATCTGTGGGTCAGGGAACTCCAAAACAAGTGCAACTGCAATCAGACTCAGCAGTGCTAATGAGGTCACAAGTGCTACCTAAGCATTCAAGCCCAATGCCCTTGCCTCTTTGCCTCCTTAATATCTGCCTTGTGCTAACATCTAAGGTAAAAACTGAATGCAAGAGATCTGCTGTGGGCTCAGGAAGTATCTTAGTGACCCACCACAGCCCTTTGTGCCCCTCGTGATAGAGTGGGACAGAGCCTCATGGAGCTGGAGACCTCCCTGAACAACATGGACCTGGCTGTGTGACTCGTGGAAGAGCTTTGGATAGGTTAGAGCCTTCCTTTATTCAAATTTAATTCTTACTTAAGAATAATAGTGTCTTAAATCAGTAGTTTGTAGAGAGCTTTAGGAAAGTTGTTTGGCTGTTTGTCTTTTAGAGGGTGGAGAAGAGAGCCTCTTGCAATCAAGAGGAATCCTGTTTGCTGCAGCAGCAGTTCAGTTCTGCTGGGTGTTTTGTTGGGGCAGAGCAATGGAATGGGTGACTTAGCAGGGCTGTGCTATCTCTCAAAGCCATGGCTGCTGGTCATGGAGGGAGGTCTCATGTCACCCTAGTCTCAGAGTGCTGGGTGGTTTTCATTGAAGCAGACTTTGGAACAGAGATTTTATTGTCAGTGCTCTCAGTTCCAGAAGAGCAGATTTCAGTTAGTCCCTGCTAGCTGTGTACTGCAGAGGAGCACTCTGCTGGGCTTCCTTTGGCAGGTGCCAAGCTCTGCATTGCCAGCAAAAACAGGAACAGCTGAGAGTGCTGCCCTCCAGTTGCTCCCTTACTGCTTAGCACAGTGTTCAGTGAGACAGTTACCTGTGCTGGCCTTTGACCTGGTTGTCCTGTGTCCTCTGTTTTCTTTCATTGTGTTCTGCTGTATCTGAAGCAAGCATTTGTCCTTTAGTACCTTCTGGTTTCACCTTATAGAATGGTAAGGTTGGAAGGGACCTCAAAGCTCAGCCAGTTCCAAGCCTCTGCCATAGGCAGGGACACCTCCCACTAGCACAGGTCACTCAAGGCCTCATCCAACCTGGCCTTGAACACCTCCCTGGGCAACCTGTGCCAGTCTCTCACCACCCTCACTGCAAACAACTTCCTCCTAACATCCACTTTCAATCTCCCCTCTGCCACTTCAAACCCATTCCCCTTGTCCTGCCATTCCCAGACCTTGTCAATAGTCCCTCCCCAGCCTTCCTGCAGCCCCCTTCAGATCCTGCAAGGCCACTCCAAGCTCTCCTGGAAGCCTTCTCCTCTGCAGGCTGCAGAGCCCCAACTCTCTCAGCCTGTCCTCACAGCAGAGCTGCTGCAGCCCTCTCAGCATCTTGCTGGCCTCCTCTGGACCTGCTCCAACACTTCCATGTCCTTCCTGTGCTGGGGGCTCCAGCACTGCCCCCAGGACTGCAGCTGGGGTCTGAGGAGAGCAGAGCCAAGGGGCAGAATGCCCTCCCTTGCCCTGCTGCCCACACTGCTCTTGCTGCAGCCCAGCACACAGTTGCTGTCTGGGCTGCACTCACACTGCAGCCTCATCTTGAGCTTTTCCTCACCCCACACCCCCAGGGCCTGTTCCTCAGGGCTGCTCTTCTGGCATATGAGTTGGCAAAGATAAAAGGTCCCACAACCTGTCACAAAGCTTCTTCATCACTGCCACTCACCTTCAGGACAGAAGTCTGTGCTGTGCCCTGAAATGCAAGCTACCAAGTAGTTGCATGTTTAGGCACTCAGACATGGTTTTTATTTTTGTGCATCCAACTGGATGAAATCCTCTGCTTGGATAAAGCTCATGGTAGCTTCTGCATCAGTATAGCAATGCAAAGTCACTTCTTTTGCTTTAAGACAGGAAACAACTTACAGTGTCCTACAAACTACTGCCTGGTGAACCCCAGAGGTTCACCAGGGTTAGAGGGTGAATCTTAGAGAGTCAGTGTGGAAAAAACATCAATATTAACACAATCAAAGATTCACAGAATGGTTTAGTTTGGAAGGGACCTTAAAATCCTCCAGTTGCACCCCCCTGACACGGGCAGGGACACCTCTCACCAGCACAGCTTGCTCAAGGCTTCATGCAGCCTGGGCTTAAATACCCCTGGCAGGAGGCATCCACAGCCTCCCTGGGCAACCTGTGCCAGTGTCTCACCACCCACAAGCTAAAGAGTTTCTTCCTCATCTCCACTCTCAATCTCCCCTCTCCCAGCTCAGAGCCATTGTCCCTTATCCTGTCACTCCCAGCCCTTGTCCAAAGTCCCTTCCCAGCTCTCCTGGGGCCCTTTTAGGTATTGCAAGGCTGCTCTAAGGTCTCCCTGCATCCTTCTCTTCTCCAGCCTCAACAGCCACAACTCTCCCAGCCTGTCCCCACAGCAGAGCTTCTCCAGCCCTCTGAGCATCTTCATGGCCTCCTCTGGAGCCTCCCCAGCAGCTCCAGCTCCTCCTTGTGCTGGTTCCCCAGAGCTGGAGGCAGTGCTGGAGGTGAGGGCTGAGCAGAGCAGAGCAGAGGGGCAGACTCCCCTCCCTGTGCTGCTGCTCTCCCTGCTCTGGCTGCAGCCAGCACACAGCTGCCTCTGGGCTGCCAGTGCCCAGTGCTGGCTGCTGGGCACTTTGGCACCAACTGACACCCCCAAGGCCTCCTCCTGCAGGCTGCTCTCAGCCACTCCTCACCCAGCCTGGATTTGTGCTTTGGATCATGTCCTGGTCCACTCCACCATCAAACAGAAATAGCATTAAAAGAAGAAGTGGTGTTTCTTACTCTGTCTCTTGTGCATTGCAGTGCAAAGGCACCAAGCTTGCATGTTCAGAGACATGTTGGACTTTAGGAGATACTGACCCACGATAGCAAGGAGCTTTCCAGTCCACTGCTCAATGTGCTGCCTACAGCTCTAGGTGGCTGATTCTGGGGCTCAAGCTGCCTCCTGCCTCTGGAGATCTGTGCTCAGTGTGTGCTGGGGAGATAGAGGGCAGCTGGGTTAGCAGCAGCAGTGTCAGAGGCACATCCAACCCTCCCCCCAGCTGCTGCAGTGCTGGCTGCTCTCCCATCTTGCCACTGGTGGGGACCTGCCCCTGTGCTGCAGCAGTGGAATGCAAAATCCAGCAGCTGAGTGCTGAAATGGTTGTAGTTGTTGTTAAACTTCACCTCTGACCATGAGACCTGGAGCTTGCCTTTAGCCTTTGCCAACAGGAAGAGGAGTGCAGAGCTGTCAGAGGAGCAGTGCTAGTGACCCTTGCACAGCTGAAGGCTCATTACAAGTAATTCTCTGCAGTCCTTCAGTGATCTTGTCCAGTGCCTGTGCTCCCCTAACACTATATGGTGACAGCAAGCACCTGATGAATTATTGCCACTGACTCGATGACAGAGAGGGAGAGTGCTCAGCTGAGGAGTAAGAGCTTTTATGGACAGAAAGCTCTGGGATCTCCTCTACTCTGGGGAGCTCACCTTTGGCTGGCCTGGGCATTTGCAAGGTTACAGCTTACCCTTTATTGAGCTACTTCTCCCCCTCCTCCTATAGTTTTGACCCTGCATTCATAGTCATAGAATGGGTTGAGTTGGAAGGGACCTTTAAAGGTCGTCTAGTTCCAGCCTCCCTGCAGTCAGCAGGGACATCTCTGACAGGATCAGGCTACTCAGAGCTCCAGGGATGGAGCCTCCACCACCCCCCTGGGAAACCTGTTCCAGTGTTGCACTGCCCTGACAGTGCAGAACCTTTTCCTAATGTCCATTCTAAACCTCTCCTGCTCTAGTTTCAAGCCATTGCCTCTTGTCCACTTGCTACATGCCCCTCAAAACAGTCCCTCCCCAGCTCTCCTGCAGCCCCTTCAGGCACTGGAAGGCTGCTCTGAGCTCTCCCTGCAGCCTTCTCTTCTCCAGGCTGCACAGCCACAACTCTCCCACCTCTTGCCACAGGGGAGGTGCTGCAGTCCCTGGATCATTTTTGTGGCCCTGCTCTGCACTCCCTCGATCAGGTCCATATCTTATTTTGAGGGCCCCATATCTGGACACAGTACTCCAAGAGAGGTCACAGCAGAGCAGAGTGCCAGAGTCACCTTGCTCATTTTCCTGCTGGGCTTTGCCTTCTGGGCTGGAAGTGCCCATTGCTGGCTCATGGGCAGCACCCCCAAGTTCTTCTCCACAGGCCTGCTCTCAGTCTCCTCATACCCTAGCCTGGATTGACAACAAGGATTGTTCTGACCCTTGCACCTGGCCCCGGTGAATCTTAGGAGGTTTACCTGGGCCCACTTGCCCAGGTCCTTTTGGATGCCATCCTGTCCCTCTGGTGTGTCAGCTGCACCACTCAGCTTGGTGTCACCTGCAGACTTGCTGAGGGTCCCTGGATCCCACTGTCTGTATCGTTGATGAGGATGTTAAACAGCACTGGTCCTAGTAGAGACCCCCGAGGGACACCACTTGTCACCCATCACCATCTGGGCATGAAGCCATTGACCATTGCCCTCGGTGCAGCCAGCCAGCCAGTTCCTTGTCTGCCCATCAAATCTTTCCAGCTCAGAAGGGTGTTGGGATGGTGTCCAAGGCCCTGCAGAAGTCCAGGCAGATGACATCAGTTACCCTTCCCTTGTCCACTCCATGGCAGAGGGCCACTAGGCTGGTCTGGTAGAACTCAGCAGAGCTTCTGGGGGATCTGTTCCATGATCTTCCTAGGCACAGAGGTGAGGCTGCCAGGTTGGTAGTTCCCAGTGTCCTCCTTCTGATGGATGTCCATCTGCACTTGGGTTACAGCATTCAGTGTCTTCACAGAGGTGGTACTGAGGTGACCTGGGTGTGAGTGGTAGGACAGAGTATTCTGTTAGAAGGCATTTTATAAAGCTTGCCCCTTACAAACTGAAACTGCTCACAGTCTTATAACCCTCAACTTGCAATGTATTTACCTGTGAAGGGAAGAGGAAGCAATTTCAACTGCATTATGAGAACGATTTTATGGTGATTAATTAGGGATATCTGGGAGAGAAGGAAAGGAGACCTCAGCTCACAAGGGAGAGTGGAAATGGGAGCAGCCACAACTCAGTTCAGAGCGCAGAGTGTGTGCAGAATTCTTTCCTGTGGAAGGTCTCCTCTTTCAGTGCACAGTGATTGTGACTTGGTCTCCACAATTTGTCTGGATTTTCACTCAGAGCAGTGTAATTAGCTAACTTTACTGATTAGCTCAAGCTTACTCTGGCGATACAATGGTTGAATTGGTTGCCATTATATTTGTTTAACTGCTGTAAAGTAAGTTTCTAACAATAGATTCCTACACTTAAATAGCACTGGTGCCCCATCAGTCAGGCAGACCTTTCCCTCCTGCTGTCTGCTCTGATAGACAGTTCTGCTGATGTGGGGACTCTGGCAGAAGAGATCAGGAAGAAGGGATGATGGATAAAGACCATCTCCTGTCTCAGGAGGAAATCAGAAAAGTCCTTTCTTTGGCTCTGGACAAGCTGCTTTGTCAAGGTGCCAGAGGATTAATTATGTGACTGCTTTGCACCCTGCTTGGGCTGGGCTGGGTGGCATTCTTCTGAACTCTGCCAGAGAGCTGCAGGAGGTTGCAATCCCCTGACATGGCTGTCCCAGCAGTGTTTGTGCAGCTCTTGGGCATGCATCCCTGCCACTAACCAATTAATCAGAGTGTTTGTTTCAAGTGCAGTCTGGACTTGATCTCAGGAAATGTTTGGTGGCAGTGGCTGCTAAGGTCTGTCAGCAGAGTGGGCAGTTGGGGTGTAATGGGAGCAAACCTTCAGTGCAAAGAGCTGCAGGAAGCCTGCCTGTGGCACTACCACCAATGTGCTCGCGTAGAGAAACATTCATGAGGTTTTTAAACCAGCAAGGGAAACTTCTCCACTATTTGAGAGTGTTTCTGGTACTGGAACTGAGCAAATCAGTATTGATTTTGGTTTATCCACTCTCCTATTGTATGGTTTTGAATAAAGTAAGCGTAACATGTAATAAAAATCCAGAATCCTACATTTCTAATCCACCTTCTGGGGAGCAAAGAAACTGTGCACTGTGCTAACTTGGATTCTGAACAGAAAAATACCCCAAAATTGAACAAAACCACTACTTAAAACACAAAGCCATCTTGACTCTGTCCCTAGCTTTGTTAAGGAAGTCTCTTCAGAAGCTCTTTCAGTCTTGCACAAACCATGTCCAAGGCCTCCTTCCATCTGACCTGATTTGTGTCCTGTGATCAGGTGATTCAGAGCAGTTCTTGTAAGATGCTGATTCACTTTTGCTTGGTTTGTTTGGGTTTTGTTCTTCTTTGAGAGTGTGAAGTCTTGAATTAGCAAAGGGCTTATTAAGTTAAGGAGAGTATTCATTCAGAGGAGAGTTCAAGAGCCACATCACTCTCTTAGTTTGGTTCCTTAGGAACACTTCTGCTGGGTTCAGTGTTTGTAATGCCAAATGAGGAGCAGAGATGGCATTTGGTGATGTTCTATTTTAGTGCTTGTGTGCAGCTTTCCTTCATTTTAGGATACGTTGAACTCTAATCTGCTGGAGCTGAAATTGTAACGAGCCCAAACATTTCAGACATGGATGTGCCTGCCCTTGCTGCTAGTAAAAGCTAATGCAGTTAGACTGCATGCCAAACGAACCCTGCTTTCCAAATGCCTGCTTCCTGCATTTCCTCTGCGGCAGGCTGTCATCCTGCCGAGCAGCACTGCTTGAGCTAGCAGCTGTTTTTGTAGTGAAGGAAAAGCAGTGAGAGTGCTTCGGTGCCTGACTGCAGCAGCGGTAAAGTGTTGGGAGTTTGGTTGGTTTGTTTTCTTTTACATCCTGCTTTTGTCTGCCGAGTTGAGCGTCTGACATGGTGCAGTGTTTGGTGAAGGGTAAGGGAATTTCAGAAGTGCTTTGGTGATGGGTAGGGGAATTTCAGCAGTGCTTGGTGAAGGGTAAGGGAATTTCAGCAGTGTTTTGGTGAAGGGTAAGGGAATTTCAGCAGTGCTTGGTGAAGGGTAAGCTAATTTCAGCAGTGTTTTGGTGAAGGAATAAGATGCATTTTCAGTGTAACTTTCTTTCCACATGTGTAAACCTTACCAAGGATTCTAAGTTCTTGTGAGACAGGCAGAGGAAAGTGGATAATGGGCAGGACAGGGAGTAACTTGCTCAAGCAGCTGCGTGCTTTAAAGTCTTCTTGAGGCTTAGTGTCAGTAAAGCAGAGGTTTAATTTCACTCAAGAAAAACCATTGCTTGCCTCTCAATTGCCTTTTGTTTTTTTGAAGCTCCCAGGTTCATACTATTTTAGCAGCTGTCCATTTCTGAGCACATTTGGTGCTTGTGTTTGTTTTCAGTTCAGGAGTTCTGTCGCAGGAGGCTCTGCCTGCAGTCTGTGGAGTTTGAACACAAATCCTTTGAGGAGTGGAAGCTCTGTGTGGGATGCAATGGGCTGCATGCCCTTGTGTGGATGTGGTGGGCTGTAATGGTGTGCCTGTGGGCTGGCAGGGCTGAAACCAGACTCAATGAACCAGGCCATGCGTGTGAGCAGAAACTGCTGCCACAGGGGTCCTGCCTTCTGCTTGCTCTTGCCTGCTGTGGACAAGGGTTGGCATCCTCTGACCAAGGAACTGCTGTCTGCATGAGTTCACTGGAAGGGTACATCATCTTCCTGTGGAAGTGGGGTGGGAAGTGCTTGGAGGCCATAAAGGGGACCATCAGTCTCGCTGGGCTGGAGCTGAAATCCAGCTCTGCCTCCCTGCCCTGTGCCCTGGGTCCTCCCTCCACATCCATTCTCTGTCGCTGTGCCCAGCTGCCTCTGTCACCCTGCCCTCTGGCTGTGCCCACCTGCCTGGGCCAGGGCTGGATGTGGGTGAGGCTGCCAGGTCCCACCTGTGTCCTGGCTGGTCTGCCTTTTAGTTTGGAGAAGGAAAGATCACCACCAGGCTTCCACCTGCTGTCTTCACCACGTCAGGAGTATGCTCACTGCCTGGGCAAGCAGCCTTGTGCCAGCTCTCTGTGGAAACTGTTTTCAGCCTCTCACCTTGACTGTGTGCCTTTCCTTTTGCATTCCTCTGCCAGGCTTTTCTTGCCTTCATAGCATTAGCCCTAAGCCCTTTGGCTTCTCTTTCAAGGCCTTCAAATCCTGGAGGGGTTTTTCTCTTCACCCTCTGCCCCTCGTGTGTCCTTACTACAGAGATACCAGTCCCAGGGCACGTTCAGCCCTGTGCCTCATGGGGCAGACACAGCCAGCCTTGATTTGGGCCCAGGCCAGTGACAGGGAGCCCTGCTGGGCCCTCAACTCACTTTGTAGAGCCTCACTTGTGTGGTGCTTTTGCATCTGTGAGACGTTTTGGCTGCAGGGATGGGAGTGTGACTGCACAGAGCCAGCCTGGGCAGCTGTTGAGCCAGGGGGGATGAGCCCTCTCCCAGTGAGGGCAGCCAGTCCGTGTGGGGGCACCAGCTCTGGCTGGGCTCCTTTGCACCCTGACTTGGGCATGACCTCACTGCTTTCAGGCCTCACTACCTAACTGTCTCTGCTCTGTGGTCTCACTCTCTGGAGTTGTTGTTTTCTGTTACTCAGTGCCCACTCCTCTGCCTGGGGGTTAACCCTTTGTGCACTGCATTGCCTGGGGTGGGTGCTCTGGAAAGAAGCCCTTCTGTAGGTCAGAGTGGCATCTCCCTGCTGGATGTACCACCAGCTGAGGTGATACAAAGCATTTACAAAGCACCATGTGCTTTACTGGGTACTTTGGCACAGGCCTTTGACCATTTTAGAGGCTGGGGTGGGCAGGTGTGAGGAGTTGTGAGGAGTTCCGAGTGAGAAGGCTCCGCATTTCCCAGAGACTTCCTTTCCTCTCTGTGCTTCTGGGTTTCTCCAGCAGCATCCTCTGCCCACTCCAAGGATTCCTGTTGGCACAGCTGTTTCTTTATGCAAGCCTGCTCTGGGGGACCCTGCAGTTTGTTTCCAGTTTGTCCCTCTCAGAGGGGGTTTGCAGGGCCATGAGGGGTAGCAAGGGGAGGCCTCCTCGCCCCAGCAGCAGCAGCTGAGGGTGAGTGGCTTGCTCCTGGCAGTGCTGGGGTGCTGGTTGGAAGTGGCATCTGGAGGTCTAATCCAGCTGCTGGTCTTAGCAGGACTGCTGGCAGCACTTGCTTTAGAGGCTGAAGGAGGTGGTGACAAGAGTATAAGCAAGGACTGTAATGCCTTGTAACTGAAGGAGCCTAGCAGAGGGAAGAGGAAGGCTTTGTGGTTGCCACCTTTGGCAGCATTTCTCTGAGAGCTTAGGATGGGTTCTGCTGAGGTAATTTTTTGGCACAGCTTGTGCTCCCCGAGCCTTCCAGACAAGCACTTAGTCCAGTAAGGAGGAGTCCAAGTGCACATGCTCCAAGGCACACTTGATTGTCAGCAGAAGAAGCTGTCATCACTGTTTTGTTAGAGAGCAGGAGTTCCTATGGAAAAATCAGATTTAATAGCTTCAAAATGCTCTTCATCTCTCCAGAAAGGAAATGTGAGAGCCAGGAGTGTCTTTGTTGCTGTCCATTTGCCTGTGCTTTCCTGTCAGCAAGGATTTTGCTGAAGCTTGAGAATACTAATTAGAAAGAAAGCAAGCAGCTGATCTGCTCTGCAGAGATACAGGGGAGTTGAAGAAGCTGCTGCAGTGGGAAGGTAGGTGCACAACAACCACAATGTGAGCTTCAGAGGAGGCTGTTGTGGGAAGGATGTGAGGTTGAGAGCAATGGGCAACTGAACACCATTATTGCTTTATTTGGGCCTTTAGCACTAGGTGTTCTTGTTGCACTTGCTGGCCCAGCTCTTTCCCTGCTCTTTCAGAGAGGTATTTATTTTCTCTTTGACTTCTCTCCCCTCCTTTCTGTATTCTTGGAGGAGTGATGTGCAACACTTGCTCCATACCTAACAGCAGGTCAGCCACGTCTGCACCTTCCTAAAGGAGACCATTCCCAAGCAATAGTATTTCCTGCAGGATTTTGGGAAAGGAGAAGCAGCCCTTTCTGTTTGGGCAGGTTAAGGGCAGCCAGTGGCAGCCTGCAATAAAGGCAGTGTTTCAGTGCTGTCCCTGGGGCTCTTCTCCTTTGCAGGGGAGGACTCCCTGGGCACGGGGCTGTTTTCTGTGCAAACACTGGGGACACAGGGTTGAGCTGACCTTATGTGCCGGCCTGTTCCCTGCCACTGACTGTCGTGTTTCAAAGGTTAAACTAGCTGTGGATGAAATGTAATCACTGGTGTGCTGGATCCTTTCCAGATCAGGCTGGAGGAGTGCAATAAGCAGCATTGTTAGCTCTGGGAGAGCAAGAGACAGAGGTCATTACCTGTGTGCATCTGAGCATGAGGAACCAAATGCCTTTCCCGCTGCCTCCCACATATGTTTATTTAAAGGCTGTCTGGAATTGTCCTGCTGGGCCTTGTTTGTTTTGGTTTGGGTTTGGTTTAAGAAGGCTGTTTATTCTTCACACGCTGTAATCTTCATCTTTCTGCTGATTTCTCAGAGTTTCCATGAGAGATCTCAAATCCTAGCACTAGATGGGCCCTGGATCAGTGCTCGGGGAAGCAGAAAAAGCTGGCAGACAGAGTTGCTGTGTTTTTTACATGACAGCCAAAACCAGCCCAGGGTAAAGCAGACAGGGCTCTTCAGGCCAAGACACACTGCACCAGCAGAAGCAAGATGATGTTGGTAGCTTCCTTCCTTTGCTAGTAGGTAACTGAGAATTGCTGATACAGTAGGAAGCTGGTGAGGGAGGAGGTGAAACAGAAGCAGAGAAGGAAAGCTAGCAGCTGAAAATTGAGTTCCTGTTGCTTCCTGTACTCAGCCACACATTTCCCCCAACTCTGTATCTCATTTGTGCTGCACTTCAAGTCCTCTGCATTCAGGTCTGCAGCAGGAGCCTGTTGCCAGCATCAGATAAAAAGGCTTTCTGGGAGGCACCAGAGCCCTGCAGCATATGGTGGGGCAGTGCTGCTTACTGTCGGGCTGGGGATTGCAGGGTGACAGGCGGTGAAGCCACTCTGTGCTCTGCCTGCTTAGCTTCTCCACAGCCTGCCCTCTGAAACTGCTTCTACACTAACAATATGCTTAAGTAGGGAAGGAAAAATTGTCTGCCTTTTGAATTCCATGGAAAGATTCCTGCTCCACCAAAGCTTGTATGGCCTCAAACACCAATGCATGTAGCAGCAGAGGAGCCTTTTCTCTGGCAGGAGGTGGGAGAAGGACTTTGTTTCAGACATCTCTGTCAGTTTATAGGAAGGTCAGCTCTGTCCTGAGGAGCTCAGTACAAATTGGTTATGATGCTGGGAGACAAAAATGCTGTTATCCTCCTTAGTTCACCTTTCCCAGACTCCCTGAAGACTGTAATCACAAGCAGAGAGCTCCTTTTACAGCTCTTCCATCTGTTGCCCTGCTCCTGTACTTCAATAGCAGAACGACCTTTTCCTTAGTCCCGAGTGTTGGTGAGACCTCCTCTCCACGTCAGTGTGTGTGTGAGAACACAGTGTCCTCTGCCCATTTGCTCTCATCATTCATTTTTGTATTATTACTTTTGAGAGGCTTTTTCCTTCTTCGACCTTTTCTTTCTGTCTGTGCCAGAGCACTGGGGATGTGGAGGAAGCAAGTGGGAGCACTAGCAACTGTCCTTGGGAGACGTGAGCAGTGTTCTTGCCTTGGCTGTGTCTTTCACCTGGCACTTTGTGCTACGTTTCTTTGGGATTGTTCAGGGAGCAGCTTGCTTTCTCCACCAGCCTTAAGGTAAAGTGCTTCAATGCCCACTTCCATGAACACATGGACTTGGCATGCCAAGCAGCAGCTGGATTAGGCATCATTCCCATAGGGGTGCCTTCTGTTCTACTGGGGTAACTCTTCCACTGGCTGCCAGTTTCAGCTCAAAATGTAGCTCCTGTGTCAATTCAGGGAGCTCTGTGGGCAGTGAGAGGGCTTTTCAGCAAGAAGGGTTCTGATGTGAGAGAGGATGTAGACTCAAACTGCAGTTGTGGCAGATTTGGATCACAGGAGTAGTGAAGACGTCCTGGTCTGTTAGTGGTTTCCCTGCTGTGTCTATAAGGAGAGCATCAATTTCCCAGTCTGTGTGGAGGTCTTTGTTACAGGAACCTTCTGCCAGGTCTGCTCAATGAGCTCAGCAACAAGCAGCTGGTTTCTTCCCCCTCCCAGGTGTTCAGTAAGCTGCCCCAAAGTGGGTCTGTGGCAGTCCCAGCAGAAAGAAGACTCGAGTCAGGTGCCTGACCCTACGTAAAAATAAGTAGAATTCCTCAAAAAGATAAAGGCACCTTCAGGAGGGGCTGTGCCTCTCTGCACAAGCAGCAAGTCCTGACAGAGTTCTGGTTTGCTGAATGTCTTAGTGATGAGGGAGCCAGGGGCAACACAGCTGGAAATTGCCTTAATTGCCCTTTGTAATTGAGATATGGGGTCTGATGGGATTAAATATTTCTCTCTCTCTCTGTGTATATATATAAAAACCATTCTGATCAGCTTGCCCTTTGGTTTAGAGTGCTCTGACGTTTTCACTAGAAAAATCCTGCACAAAGTCACTAATGGTCATCTGCTGTGAGTGAGTCCCAAGCAAAGGTCACTGTTTTGTCTCTCCACTATAAAAGCCAACTGCATTAAATGGACCATTTGATAACTACCTGCATCCACCTTTGCAGCCTGGCTGAGCGTTGAAAATCCAAACAAGTGCTCTGTGAATCTTGGACCTTCCATACATGTTCCCTTCTCCTCAGCACAAGGGTTCAGGATGAGTCTGATGTACAACAGCTTCTCTTGCTGCCCCTCTGTGCACATTTACATATCAGGTGCACACTCTGGCCCCAAGACACTTCTCTTTTTGACATCCACCTCCTCCTTGGCTTGTTCTTTACACCTTCCACTACGTTCTCCTGCTGTGAGTTCCTGAAGGCATGTTTTTGCCTGAGTGCTGTTTTGGGTAAGGAGTTGTCTTTGAAAGAACAGTAACAGAAAAGGGGCTTCTCCTCTGCCTTCTATCCATCCAACTCCTTTGTCCCCCAGGTGGTGAACACAGCAGAAATCCTGGGAGCATCATGGCCACCGTGGGGATACTCCAGAGCAGAATGGTTTGGAGCCAGGGGAAAACCACACATTGACTGCAGCTACTCTGTACTGTTGGACTGCTTTTACTCTGGGTTTGTCCTGGTGACATTGTGTTGGTACAGATGTCCTCAGAGGATGTCCTTACTGTAGAACTAGAAATCTGCACTGTGGCTTTCCCCACTCAGGGGTGTTTATTGGCTTTGCATTTTGGCAAAG
Organism: Semnornis frantzii; assembly: GCA_013399775.1. NCBI lineage: Eukaryota > Metazoa > Chordata > Aves > Piciformes > Ramphastidae > Semnornis > Semnornis frantzii. Next base: position 15,081 of record VWYK01128027.1, on the reverse strand, counting down.
TCAGCAGGTAGCAGGTGTTTGCAGAAGGTTTAGTGGAAGCCTTTCACTGAGCCTTGGCAGGAGATCCAGAGCAGTGCAGACCATCCCTGGCACCTGGACACAACCACAGGTCTCCCAGTTTTGCTGGCCCTCTTGGACCCTGCTGAGCTCTTTCTCTGTTTTCTCTGTACTTATTGCTGAGAAGAATCAGTTAGCTGTGGGTGCAGATGCTGTGACATGCCAGCCCTGCTGGAGCTGGCAGCTTTACATGGCAAACCAGGCTTCAGGCCTGGTTCCTTGCTCCTGGCTCAGGTGCTGAGATGCAGACAGCACAGCCAGCAAGCTGAATCTGTGTGCCACAGCATTCCTCAAACCTTGTCCAACTTCATAGCAGCACAGCTTACTGTCTGGTGGGGAAAGCAGCAGACCTGTTCTGGCCGTGAGGACACAGAGCTCTGTGGGGTACGCAGGTTTGTGGCGCATTTTCCACTTTCAGCCCAGGCCATGTTGACTTCTCTCTGGTCTCTGGGTATTCTTCTGGGCCTCAGTTTTGCCACTTAGCCCTCACGACCCACGCACACTCAGGCTTGTCTCAGCACTAAAATCCTTTGTTGAGCTCCTGGCAAGGAGCAGGATTCCCGTGTCTGAAGCAGGGAAGCCAGGAGCTGTGGACTGGGGAGAGGAGGCAGCACTCTCCTGTCCTCCTGGGAGCAGCTTTGCAGTGGGAAGGCTTTTGAAGACAGACAAAAGTCATGGCTTTTCCCTTAGTTAGAGACAGACAAAAGTCATGAATTTTCTGTTAGTTAAGGACAGCTCCAACTCCTGCATTCTGTGTTAGCCAAGCCCAGCAGTCTGTGTTAAGTCTTCTAGCTGAAATCTGTACGACAGATTTAAAAATCATTATTAGAGCTTTAAAAGGCCATAAAGATTCAAAGGCCAAAAGGCCTCTTTAAATTATACTGCTTTCAGAAACTCACCCAGGATGCCACACTCACAGCTTCATTGCTTCAAATGGCACTTGGAGTAGGAGCAGTTTTTATAACCACACAGTAAACTCAAGATGGCTTAATGGAAATGATGTCTTCATGTGTCAAAATGACCCCTTTGTTTCTCATTTTACTCTCCTGTTGCCTGCAGCTAATCTGCTTTTTGGGTTATCAGATCCAAGCATCTTACACTGCTGACTCCAGCAGCAGCATTCAGCTGGAATGCTGCCTTTTGTTTACTGGTTTCACCAGGCCTCCAGTGCTTTCTTTGGTCATCTGGTGGCTCCACTAATGTGATTTGCACTCCCAGGCTCTGCAGGTAGTCGTGGGCTTTTCTAAGAGAATTAGGGGAAGGGTTGCCACCCTGGTTGCTAATGAATCCACAGGGGAGTTCTTGTATGTGTTTTGTTTTTCCAACTTGCTTTTCATTTACAGTTTTATGGAATTTTTCTCTGCTCTGTTTTGTCTTCAGTTCCTAAAGTCACTTTGCTTTAAGTAGAAGTACCAAATCCTACTGATGATAGTGTGCATTTGGGAGTTGGTCAGGGCATTTAAATAAGCACAAGTAAGTATTTGATCTGATTGGGATGTGCAAATAAATGAATAATCTTGATTTGATCAGCATTTGTAAATAAATACAAANTATATATATATATATATGTAAAGTCTCTGGCACTATTGGATGTAGTAAGGAGTCACAACCCTCCAGCTTCACGAAAACCTTGTCTGTTAAAACAGCAGCACTTGGTACATGTGGGGAAGCTGCAGTGTTTTTGCTGGGGAGGCTGCAGCTGGACTGGTGCAAGCACACCAGGAGCAGCTGCAGGTTCAGAAGCAGGCTCAGCCCAGCCTGCCAGTTTGGAGCCGGCGAAGGCCACGGTGGAGTGAATGCTCTTTGGGAAGCACTCAGCTCTCTGGTTGCACTGGGGGCGATTCTGATGTGAAAGGAGTATAACCAGGACAGAAGACAGGCTCAGGACATCTTCTGTGCTGCTTCTGGAGCACAGCTCCAGGCTGAGGAGCTTGGCAGAACGTCAGAGCCATTCCTTCTTACATCCACAGCCTCTTAAGTTACCCCTCTGGATTTGAATGGGCACTAAGAGTGATTATGGAGTGGCCTCTTCTTTTTTCCCTTTTGCAGGTTAGCCCTGCAGTTTTGTTAGGGCTGCTCTTTGGTTTGCACAAAGCCAAGCACAAACCCAAGCACACTGTCAGTGTTTTTCAAGCTTTCCACTGGTCTGCCACTCACTGTGTCAGGATCTTTATACTTTTAACTTTTCTTGAAATATTTTTTTCATCTATTTCTATTGCTTTAGAATGGAAGATACCAAATCTGAGATAAAAGCAAAATCTGACAAGGACTTTGGAAATAAATGGGCCCTTTCCATGCGAAAAACAGATAATATTGAATCTACTCTTGCTGTTATTTACCTTGAGAGCAAGTCTATCTGTTTATCCAAGACTGAAGAATTCAGACTGATAAGAGCTGTGTTACTGATCTGTGGTTTGTAGGCTCGGGTCTTAAGAAGAGAAAAAAAGCTTTAGGAAAACTGCAGCACACGTTCTGGTGCCCTGGGTTCGTGCTGCTCCCTGGAGCTGCAGGCTTTCTCTGTGGGGCAGGTTTCATTCCTCTGTGGGTGTGCTGATATTTGTTACACCTCCATCGAGTGTCAGAGCGTGAGTTAATGATCAAAGAGTGGCAGTGGAGGTGCTGAGCTGATACTTCTGCTTCAGAAAAGTGGTGAAATTCAGGTGCAGAGTTGTTAATGGTGGACATAGAAAGCAGGAGTACATTGATTGCGTTTTCTAGGCTGACAGCAGCACTGAAGGGCCTGGTGACCCAGCAGTTTGTGACCCATGAATTCTCCATTTTCCTTCTATTGGTAATGTATCTCGAGGTACAGAGGAGTGGGGAATGCATCCTGTGTGACCAAACACAGTGATTACCTACAACTGGAAAAATGACATGGGGCTTCCTGCTCGAAATGTGTTTGCTGCCAGTGGAGGCTTCAATCATCTCCTTAAACAAACCTTCCCTCAGGCTCAGTCTTACATGGGGGAGTAAGAGCTGCTGTATTTTTCTTTAAACTGCTGATTTCAGGTGCTTGGCCATTTTTCTGATTCAGCTTGATCAGCCTGGGTGCCAGTGAGCAGAGATCCAAAGCCTGCTTTGGTACCTGCATCTCACCAGGCAGACAGGCGGCGGTGAGCGGCTGGGCAGGGCTGGTTCTCCAACTGCCAAGGTGGCTGGAGACCAACCAGGGACACACAGCCACACCAGCAGGCTGATTTTACAGCTCTGTCCAGAGCACAGGAGGAAGATAAATCATGGCCATTCCCCTCTCATTTTTGACATGGCTCAACCCTGGGGTTTAGCTGAAGGACTTCAGGCGTTTTTGAAGTGCAAATAGACTGGGGAAGGGTAAACCTTTTCAGAGTTTCATTTAGATGGATTTTTTTTTTTTTCTATGTGAATTTCTGGCACCAGCTGAGATCTGGAAGGCCGCAGGATTTTTTTTGTTTTTGTTTTTGATCAATCAAGCAAACAGAACTTTCCATAGGGGTTTACATTCTCTGCATACATATTGATCCTATTGTGTTTTAAAGTGGTTAATGTAATCAGGGCTTTTTGAAACCTTCCTCAGGAAGATTTGCATTATTGGAGCTGTCATTTCAAGGTCATGTTTCAGTGTCACTAACTTGGTGGTAATGGCAGAAGTTACTTGTAAGTTTGAATATAAATAGCTCAGTTATTCCATGTTAAAATTGCTTTGACTGAGAACTGATTTTCCCTATGTGCCTGTAAAAAAATCTGCAGTTACAACTGAAAAATGCTGCTCTGGTGAACTGAGAGCTTTGTCAAAGCAGGCTGCTGTTCCTGAGCACACTGACATCCACAGTTGTGCTACGGATCAGTGCCCTTGGCCCCTCCAAGAGCCTATCTTACACCTTGTCTCTTCTAGCAACGTGGCTGTAATGGCAGAGCTTTTATTCCAGTGGTTTTGACCTTTTCCCTCACTCTTTGTCTTGTGTGAAAGCAGCAGCAGGCAGAAGATGGATTGCATAGTAGCTACAAACCCTTCTCTCTACAGCCATAAATATTTGGAGGTACAAAAAGCAAGGAGTGTCTGTATGACAGGAGCCCAGGTTTTATAAGGCAGGATACAGTTTGCTGCTTTCCAGTCCATATCTGATTCCCAGACCATCTACATTTCGGATGACAGCAGTATATATTCTCAGGATTTTTCCTTTGAGGATGTTAATTGCAGACTTTGCTTCTTTGATTTGACTGGGTTGGAAGGAGCTTCAGAAAGTTGTTCTGGAGATGGTGACCCTAAAGCTACATACAGCTTGTGGAGAACATTGGCTTCAGGTATCAGGGCAGAATGCACATCTCCCACTCATGGTTCTCTCTGCTTCCCTTCTTGCTAGTTCCACACACTTGAGCCCTGCTTGCTGAGGACTGGGCTTCCAGAACCACATGGACCAAGCAGGCTGGGGTGCGAGGTGCAGAGCAGTACCTTGCATACAGCTGCTTCAATCACATCCCAACAGCTCCCTCCTGTAGAGTTTCCTGGGTGTAAAGGTGTTCTGAATGGGACTTCATCAAAGCATCACTTGGTGGCTCAGAATGGGAGCCAAGGTGGTGTAGAGTCCAGAACTGGGATACTCTTTAGGAAGGGCCAAGCTTCTGCTTTAGTTGTTAGTTCCATTTCCATGTATTGGCTCTCCCCAGTGGCACTGCAGGGCATACTCTGTTAAACCTGGGGGGGTTCTACCTTGCTTCTGTACTGGTGACCATGCAATTGGAGTGCAGTACAAATATTCCAGATCAGGATAGGGAACTGAAACCCTCAAATTACCCACAAATTACTAAATATGCCTAGAAACAATTAATAAAGAGGGCTAAGGAAGTGCACATTGTGCCGTTCCCTGACTTCATAGCAGCAGATGTGTAGTTACCAGGCCCCTGTCTTGGGCTTTGCTTCACAGCTCTGCCTTCATGCCCACCCAGCTGCCATGCTACCCAGCTCAGGGACTGGGATGCTGCTGATCTCCTGTGGCATCTGAAAGGTGGACACGAGATGCTGTTTGAAGCTTTGCTGAGAGAGAGGAGAGCTCTTTGCCTCCAGCTGGGGAGGAGGATTCTCAGCATTTGTGGTGTCACTTCTGCAAGGCTGGCACTGGGAGATGCTAACATCTCCTTGCTTTGGTAAGGGAGAGCTTCCTGCCACCACTCAGGACTCCTCTCTCTTCAGCAGGCCTCATTCCACCGTCTGGAAAGAGACTTTGGGGGTGGGACTAGGTGATCTTCCGAGGTGCCTTCCAGCCCCTAACCTTCCATCATCCTGTGAAGCTGGGGCATGTGTCAAGTCAGCAGTTTTTGCTTCAGTCTTTGCTAGGCAGAGAGTGCAGATCTTGGTTCAAAAGCAGCCAGGGTCCTGCAGCCAGATCCGTGGCTGCTGGCTGGAACATCTCATTCGAGTTGGCATTTCCTCCTCAGGATGTGTGCTCCCATGTCGGAGCACTGGGGTGACTCTTACTGGCAATTTACAGATGTCTCAAGCAGCCAGGATAGTTAAGTGCGCCTACTGCAGCTGCAGTGGGCATTTGTCAAGGGCACAGGCTGGCCCCTGGCTCTGAATTCCTGCAGAACCTCACTGAGGCAGCTGGTCTGTGGGATGTGTAGATATTAACAAGGTAATGTTTGTGTTTGGGTGAAGGACTTGTGTGACATGCTGTGAAACTGCTCCAAAGTGTCAAGTCTGTAGGGATCCGGAGACAGTTTGGGGGTGAAATTTCTCCACTCTCTCAGCACCTTTTAATTTTATCACAGGCAAATCCTACAGAATTCATCCACGGGAAATTAGGGGAAAACAAACAAACCAACCAACCAAACAACCAAACAAAAAAACAACCAAAACCTCCAAAACTACAACAACCAAAACACAAAAAGAAAATCCAAAGGCTCTCAGTACCACTAACTACAGCTACAAAAGAAACTCTTTTTTGGCCTTTAATTGTCAAATTCCTTTTTCCCACAATTGTTTTTTCTTATTTTTTTTTTCCTGTTCACTTGAGGCAGGTTTATGGTGCAGTGCCCATCAGGACTCCCCTGTCTCAGGGCTGAAGTTGTATTTCTTCTTGAGTTCCTCGAGGTGATGTTATCTTTTGTTCACTCAGCAGTGTGGCCATTTCTGAAAGCATCTGTCACTGTAGGCACTCTAAGATGAATGAGTCTCAAGTGAATTGCTGGTTGAGGCAAATGGTGAAAATAAGGAAAGAGAAGGGGGCTGGAGGGCTTCAGAGGGGACAGGCAACAAGGAAGCACTGTTAGAAATCAAAAGTAAGCCAGCAGTAGTGGAAGGAAGAGTCAAGATGGATCACTTGTTAGTAGATCCCACAGGTCTTGGGAACAAAGATTGGTGACTGATAAATTCTGAAGAGATCTCCTGCATCTCGTCAGAACGCTGCTGGTTTGTTTCCTGCTTCATTTGCAAATGAGGGAGGATCTGAAGATGATCTGGCCGCTGGATGAAGAAACTGGGGGGGTGTTTGTCACACTGTGTTGTAAGGTCAGGGCAAGTTAATGCTGCCAATAATCAGAAAGAGGGTTAGAGATTTTCGTGTGTGCCTCAAATACTGTGTGAGAATCTGACCCAGCTGGGCACGGAACAGAACAAAACCAAACAGCAGATTGGCTGCTTAGCTTTGGGAAGAAGCCATCAGCTTCGAGTGGGTCTCCCTTTGGATTCCAGAAGGGACTTCATGGTTTTTTCCCAAGAGATTCATTCACTACAGTATCTCCGATTTAGGACTAATTGTTAGACCCTTCCACAGCAAGAAGGTGATACAAAGAACCACACAGAAGCCCCAAGAAAACTCCTCACAAGGCCCTGAGAAGCAAATCCTTCTGCCCCTGCCCCCCAGGCTGAGCAAAGGGCTGTGTTTGCAAAAGCAGCCGGCTGAGGACAAAAGGCAGCACAGCCCAGTGTGTGTCAAGCCTTGGAAAAGGGCCAGGAGCATCTTGCCTTGAAAAATTATTTTGTCACACCATTGGCAGTGGTCCATAAGGGGAAGCACTGGTTGAAAGGTGAAGAAATTAAGATGATTAGAAGCTTTAAAGCGTCACAAATGGTAGAGTATCTCTCTTCTCAATGGATGTAAATAATAGATGAAAGACCCAGAGCTGACAACAAAGGATCAGGGCGTTTAAGAGAATGTGTGCAGCCTGAATAGAGGTCTGTGGCCTAGGGCCAAAGGTCTTAACTTTGAGTGTAATTAGAAGAAAATACAAAAATGTCATTACTAGCAGGTGAAATGTTCAGCACGTGTCTGAAAAATAGCAATTTCAGAGCAGGGGCTGCAGGAGTGAGCTTGCTGACGCCCTGCAGTCACCGAACAAACTGCAGAGCCTGCAGTTTGGAGCAGAGCTCTGTGTGTGTGTGGACCTTGCTGGCCAGCTGCATGGGTCTGCTGCGGGCATGGTGGGGATGCAGTCCGCTGGGTAGTGTCAGTGGCCCTGACAATAGAGTTGTTTCCTGTCTCTGAACACAGCGATGCTGCCCGAAGCCTTTCCTCAGTCAGAGGTGAGGGCTGTAGCTGCTCTCTTAACTAGGATGATTCTTAAAACTGGGAGGAGGGGGAGGAAGCCTAAAGCCATATTACCTTTGATTGTAAAACCTGGGGCTGGAGTTGCAGATGCGCAGCGGAAAAAGTTGCCTTCGTGCTGGTTTGGACAGCAGGGGCAAAGCTTTAAGCCTAAAATCCCATTTGTGAGCATCAGGGAAGAAGCCTTGAAACCTTTTGGCAAAATATTGTCCACTTCTGTTGAGAACCCAAAGCAGCTCATGTGCCTAATGAAGGCTTGTCAGCGTCTAGTCAGTGATAACTTCATTTAAAGCCTCTCCTGATGTTAATTACTGTTCTGTATAGCCCTAGGGATTTTAGCAGTTACTCTTCTGCCTGCTGCTTGCTACAGCATTGCAGCCCTTCTTTGGGGTGTCTTGGGTGTACTCTCCTCAGAAAATTCACTTTCTGTTACAAATGTCACTTCAACATTCTTTTATGGGATGCCAGATAGGGGAGCAACCAGCTAATTCTGACGCCATTTTGAACACTGGCCTCCACTGCTCATCCAAGTTAGTTTTTCCTTTTCCACCAACAGTAAAATCATTACTTCCACATGAACCTCCCCTTTATGTTTCTGTGGCAGTTAATTTTCTCATGTTGATGTGCTGAGTTCCTAACACGACGATTTCAGCGCAGATGCTGTGACAGAAGTCCACTCCTGGTAGAGTGCAGCTGGAAGCAAACCTGTGCTTTGGGGAGCACTCAGCCCTGCGTCCCCCAGCCCAGGCCCTTTCTCCCTAGCTCAGCTTGGGACCTGCAGGCTTTGTTGGCTTGTTCTAAACTATATGCTGGCATGAGTCATAATAATTTTTTTTCTCCCTTCTTATTTTTCAGGTGTTGAGGAGTTTTAAACAAACTGGTGGCAAGGCTTCACAAACTCTTAGCTGCACCCTTTAATCATGACTGCATTTCAGATAGGTTAGAAGGAGTCTGAGAAGGTACCGTACTCGCCTTTCTAGCAGACGATGCATGGTGTGTGTGTGCTCAGCAGCTCTGCTTCCCTCCCACCGACTGCTCTGCAGCACCAGCGTGGGCTGGAGGGAACCAATTCGTTTTTGCTGTGGGCATGTCTGAGCTCTGTGAAAATGCGGCAGTGCAGCTGGGGTAATGAAACAGCCTTCAGCAAGGAGGGCCGAGCTGCGCTTCCCTTTTTTCTTCTGTATTCACAATGAGGTCAACTTCATTATTTAGTGACAGTTCTTTTGAAGCTGTAAGAGTTTCCTTCTGCTGTGTTACTTAGCAGCGCTGCAGATAGCTAAGCAACTAGCTAAATATGTTTTATGCACTTGGAGAGTGGATGTTTGTTTGTTTGCCCTCTCAAAGGGTTTCAAGCAAATGGGAGGAAGAATGCAGATCTTTGTAGTGATGGGGATAGGTTTGTGCTTCCAACTGAGATTCTCACACGTCTTTTTTTTTCTGCCTTCTTAAAGGGGGAGGCTCGTCTGGGTCTCCAGTATTGGGCTTGCATAGTTTCTTGTTGCATTTAAATAGGCAGCGTCCCCAGAAGGCTGGAGATCTTTTCTTGCTTTATGACCTGTTGTACCCCTGGGGCAAGGGCAACTGAGCAGAGCAAGGGGGTCATGGCCACAGCCCCGCTTCCGAGTGGCACTTGGGGGTTCCCAAAACCTGCCTGCAGAAGCATTTTGCTTGGCAACATCTGGAACACGGTAGAAGTCTGTAAGAGTGGGGACCTTCTCGGATTTTGCTTTGCCAGGTGCTAGGAGGAAGCAACATTAGCCTTTTTGATGGGGGGGGGGGGAAGCAGATTCTGTGGTCCTGAAGTTAGGCTAAACAATTGCATAGGTCAAAGGACAGCTGAGTGCGGTCAATGAGACACCCTGGGGTGTATTTTGTTACTTAGTAAAAGGAGCAGCATCCTAAAACCCTAAAGGATTCTCTTGAAAATCTGTGTTGTGAAAAGGTTTTATGAGTCTGATGGCAAAAAGTGCTGATTTAGCTGAGGAATGCTTGCTTTTGTCTGCATGAAAGGCTAATCCTTACCAAATGTTGGCAGCTATTATGCTGCAGTCAATGCAGCTCTGAAAGGACAGTTAGAGTAGAAGTGTACTTTGGGATCCCAAATTTTAATGGTTCTGTAACTGAAAAGATTTCTGAACTTTCATCTTTCAGCCTAAAACTTAGACCATGAGCAAAATATTTGAAGTAGTAAAAATGAAACCCCTTCATTTCTGAATTCACCAAGCATCTGCCCCTGCCCACTTACTCTCCACCCCCTTACAAACTTATCAGGATACTGCCTAATTTATTCTGCTTTTAATCTGCTAACACATTCATTGGTTGAAAAAGTAAAGTGGAGTTTTTCTGCTCTTGAGCAGCTTCTGCTGTTCTGATTAGAGAAAAAAGGACCAGGTTATGAGTAAGTAATTCCTAGAGTTTGTTTTGTGTTATCTTTCTGTAAAGTGGCAGCTTCTTAACGCTTGACATATGTCATAGAAGCAGATAAGAAATCAATGTCAGAGCCAAGACCTTGTAAATAACCCAAAAGGAAAGGCAATAATGTCTGTCTTCACCAGAGAGGTGGTGGGGGAAGGCCTGGGCATGTGGCAGGAGGGGCTCAGTGCCTTGTGTCTTGCGGCAAGGCACAGCCCAGGGCCTCCTGCTGTCCTGTGCTCCAGTCCTGGTTGTGCTGGGGAGCCAAAGGCACTCCAGCAGCAGTGCTGCCATTTCTGCAGGGACCAACCTGCTGTTTCCTTGCCATCTTGAAAACAACAAATGGCATCACTGTCAGGAGGAAAAACGAGCAAAGGCACAGAGGAGTCATTTGCCTGTTTGTCTTGGGAGAAAATGTTCCTGCAAAGCAGATCTCCCTAAAGAGCTTTGTTTTTAAGCTCTTTGGAAGTATTACATGGAGATGTTTAGGTATTGGAGATGTCTGTGTCAGGGTTAAGGCACCTTACACAAATGAAGCTGGGAATGGATAAAGCCATTTCAATCCAACTCACCCATTATAGGGAGAACATGGAAGTGTTGGAGCCAGTGCAGAGGAGGCCAGCAAGATGCTGAGAGGGCTGCAGCAGCTCTGCTGTGAGGACAGGCTGAGAGAGTTGGGGCTCTGCAGCCTGCAGAGAAGGCTTCCAGGAGAGCTTGGAGTGGCCTTGCAGGATGTGAAGGGGGCTGCAGGAAGGCTGGGGAGGGACTGTTGACAAGGGCTGGGAATGGCAGGACAAGGGGAATGGGTTTGAAGTGGCAGAGGGGAGACTGAAAGTGAATGTTAGGAGGAAGTTGTTTGCAGTGAGGGTGGTGAGACACTGGCACAGGGAGGTTGTGGAGCACAGAATCACCCAATGTTTTTGATCACATTGAGTGATTCTGTGCTCCACAACCTCCCTGGAGGTGTTCAAGGCCAGGTTGGAGGAGGCCTTGAGTGACCTGTGCCAGTGGGAGGTGTCCCTGCCTGTGGCAGGGGCTTGGAACTGGCTGAACTTTGAGGTCCCTTCCAACCTTCCCATTCTATGTCTATAAAATATAACCCTGGCATAAAATAATCCTGTAACATACAGCCCTGACATAAAATACATACTAAAACTGCTTAGAGAGTTCCATATTTGAGCTGTAATGCTTAATTTTGTCTGTAACCCTGGAATTCAGTGGAACTACCTGGCTCATGAAGATTATTGGTTCTTCTGTTGGAGAAAACTGCTCTGGAGTATTTCTCAAGTGGCTCTCTTCCAGCAGAATTCAGCCCACAGGGAGAGTTTTAGGCACAGTGTTTCTGTTCTGCTGTGGCAGCAGTCACAGAAGAATATTCTGAGCATTATTCTGTTGAGTGTCACTGTTCACAGCAGGGTTTATATGGATGACTTCCAGAATGCACTGAACCTGTGAATTTTCTGTTATTGGCTCACTAAACCATAAGAGCAGCTTTGGGAGTCATGACTGCATCTGCTACCCTGTTTGAGTTGCAGGTAAATGAAGTCCAGACTGTAAATGTCATTAAGAATTTCCTCTTGGGAGAAAAATGGGTGGAGAAGCACATCTGATGTCTGCAGCAAGTCATAGATTCATTCACTCCTAGAATGGGTTGGGTTGGAAGGGACCTTCAAGATATCCAGTTCCAACCCCGCCAGTGTGG